>VDFB02379695.1:0-12745 GCA_007258455.2 Sequoia sempervirens | reverse complement strand
AATATCAAGTGAAAGCCTTCAAAACCTCACTTATCACATAAAAACCAAATAAATATTGATTTTTCAATTGGAGGGGAACATTCTATTTCCATTTGCAATATTTTTGTCAATTTGATGACAACTTTCTTTTTTATTTGCATTGCTTTACATTTTAAATCTATATGCAAATATCTCAATATTAGAGAATACTTAATTTCTTTAAGCAAAAAATCTAGATTTGTTTAAGTTTATTTCATTCCATTATTTAGCACTCCTTATTAATTGTTTAATTCAGCCATATACAACTAGAATTTGCACACATGACATCCATATGCACCCACACACAAACACTACTCTCTAACATCTTAACATACATTAGTTTTCTACTGACGTATTCCTTGAACCTCCTTTATAATTTTTATTTTACTTTAATGTGCTTAGTCCTTCAAATAAGTATAATTCCGTCTAATGCAGTTCCAAATATCTTGATCATATATCTTAGTTTCCCAAAGGAAAAAAACGATTTAGAGCTAAAACAAACTGTTGCATACATGGTGGAAGATGTAACAAAGGCATTCTGGCATAAACCGCAGATTTGAAGCCTCTCCCCAAATAAGGAGATAGAGTCCCATATAAAGAAGCTTACGCTGCTGTATGTCCTGTATTAGAGTGGGTAACCTGTGGTAACAAAACTAGAAATCAGCTTTCCCGTACAACAAAGACCAAAACTGCTACCAGGGTAATCTGATAACTCTATGCAAAAATAAACATTGAAATTAAAAAAGAAATAAGCTTATTACCAGAGGCTGCTTCTGCGTTTTAGATATTTGCACCATTTCATGTAATTTTTGAATAACCTTTTCATGACATCAGTGAGAGCCTGGTCATCCAACTGTCACGACAACAGAAAGATGATGATTACAATATCAATGCTCGTAATCTGTCTGTGATAAAAATAAATTCCATTGCAGTTAGTATATCTAAGTGGCACACCTCTGTTAGTGGATTTGGCCTAGGAATTTGCCTTATGTGGACATTTGCAAGGAGCAAGATTAAGTGTTCCCTCTGATTGGCTGCATTATCTTTCTGTGAAACATGTACAACAACTAAGCTTATTATCTGAACATCATTTAATACCACCATTATGTAACGGCCATATGTATATCAATAAGGAATCAAAATACACTTTTCTCAGCCCGGAACGTAAGAATGCGGTGGAAAACAGAAAGCAAACGAATCCCCATGAGAGATGTGAGAACCGTGCCTCGAAACCTTCAAATCTACTTGCCTGAAATCCAAAAGTTACTTGAAGCCAATCAAGCAGATCATCTCTTCTTTTATCATCTGCGTCTCTTGTTTTATCATGTGCATCTCTTGTTTCGTGATAGTTAGCAGGCCATTTCAGACCACGAATGTTCCGTAAAGCTTTCAATGCAGCTTTAATCTGAGATCACAAATGAAGTAGGAATTTCCGAAGAATCAAAACAATAATATTCAGACAATACACAAGCATCTTGAACTAAACGATTGAAGGGAATGTGCTGGTAATCAGTTTCCAACAAAAATAGTCAAGCAAACATAAAAACATCGACAGATGCAAAGAACATGAAAGTTTGCAAAAGCAAAGTTTACGAAAATTTGAGTTCTACCAAGCCCACAAATGGTCACAAGTGGGCCATGAAACTGAAAGACATGAACAAAGAGTAAAGGAACCATCATAGTGTCTGGAGAAATTAAGACAGAACATGAAGCAATCAAGTTTATTATATAATTGATGCAGCAACTAACCTCAGGAAACTGCATAATGGCTTGCTGTGCACCTCCTGGATCAAGAGGAAGAATATTATACGAGGTATACTGTTCTGTTTTCTTCTCAACACCTTCACCAAATTTTATAAGCTGCATCCAAAGAAACAGCTTATTCAATGTTCACATCCACAATTATTTACCCCGTGTAATCATCACCTTTCACTTTGCTGATCATAAAGATTGCACACAATTAGTGTTACTTACCTCGGGATCAACTTCAGGATTCTCCGTCTGAGTGACTGCCTTTAATACTTCAAACAGCACTGAAGCAGTTTGATATGATTTTGCTAGCTGCGCACTGAAGGAGATCCAAAACAAACACTAGCATGTAAAATGATAAAATGTTCTTCAACATGAAAATCTCTTAAGTATAAAATCCATTATCATTGTGTAAATTGCTGCAAGGCCTAGGGCCTTGTACAAATTGAAGAATTTTTCATTCTCTTGTTTCTGGAAATGGACTTACTGCTTTCATTCATTCCATCTGCTTGTCTTCCTCTCATCAACCAATCTACTAGTCTTTTTCAATTAGTAATTATTATGAGAGTACGGAGCAGTTGTAAAAATAATAATAATAACTTATAAGGCATGTTTAGTATTAAACCTAAAGAATCAAATATGTAAAACTATAAACAACATTCCATTCTTATGAAGCATAAGTTAAAACCATTTTATTTAAGACCTTGAAGACTTGACAAGTCTGAGTTTGGTGTCAAGATGTTCTATATTTTTTATGAGGGAACACTTCAGTTTTCCTTTTATTCCCAAGCTATTATTATCGGATAGCGTCTGACTCTTATGACTGTATTGGAGTTATTGGATAGGAATCCATTAGGATATCTTTACTCATAAATTCCCACATTGAAAATCACTCACAGGAACCGGCATGCTGGTCTGCTCGAATCGCTTTTGTTTCTCTTAGGCCACAGATAGGTTCAAGTAGAGATTTAATCTATAGGCTTTCTTTCATGTCCTTAACATTTTCACAAAGGTTCATGTCCTACTTTTAGATCAATTCCACTAGCGATTTAGTTTCTCTGAAAACTTAATAGCAAAATTGATATTGCAAAACAAGGATGACTTCCAAGACACATTGTATTAAGACTGCAAAACAGGGTTGACTTCCAGGATCAAATTTATCTGTGCTTCTGGGTTTTATTTCATGTCTCACAATAAAAATTGAACTCCCAAAACTATACGCCAACTGCAAATATAGAATCGAAAAGCAAGCTAGGGCTGACACTTACTACATATAAATTAATTTTAAAAGCATAATTGAGCTGAAACTCCTACAAACAGTACGTATAAATGTTATTGATAGTTACAGTATAAGTCCCGAGATCGTTTCTACAAAACTGGAAACCCATTAAGGTCTACAAATCTCAGCTTTTCAGAAGATTATAATACTACTTCCAAGAGTTTTTAGAAGTTCCTAGGGCAAGTCTGAAGAAGTTCCAGAATCTCTTCCTTTTCTTCTAATATTTTGTGCCAACTCTTCACTTTCTCCTGTTCCCATTAGAAATTTCCCCAATGTTTGTTCCATTTCTTGACTTATTTCTCCCAACATCCAAACTTGTGTTCCCAAAGTACTCGAGTCCCCATTTGATTTCTTGTTATAAAAGAGTGTTTGTATAAACCATCAGCTCCAAATCCTACATTTTCCTCAAGCTATGTACCCTGCAGCACCAAATGGATTCTTTCACTTTTTGAGGAACTCCTCTTTTCCTTATTTCGCATTTTGGTACCATATGCATTCAATGAGGTCACCAAGGGCAACTCATTACCACACCTCAAAGTAAGTTAACTAAAGAGCGAGCCCTTCAAAAAATTAAGCTTTTCTGAAAGTTGCCACATATACAATAATTTTTATCTCTATTTAGTTTATATAAGTTGATTATTTATGGAGCTCAGAAAAGATGAAGCAAGACCAGATTTCATGCAGCAGAATACGACAAGCTATGCTAAGAAAAATAAAGCATTGTGTAAAAATTACCGATCTGCGTTTTCAGCTGCTGCATCCAGTGACTTGACATATTGTTCATAGTATTGGTGATAAAAGCTTTGTATTTCTCTAGCATCACTTTTTCTCTTCCTCGCTTTCAAGGTTGCTTCAGCATCCTGCAATTACATATACCATAGAATAACTAGATTATTGAGGAACAAAAACAAGAAGCTGTCAAACATATTCACAAAAATATCTTTCCCTAGATGTAACATATACTTCTATAAATCAAAGAGGGAAAAGGGGAGGAGAGGATATGACATTTAACACGTGTAACAAATCATAAATAGTTATGGATATGAAACTCAGCAGCTGCTTGTACTTCAAACAAAGCCGAGGCTAGGTAAGAAGATTATGATATTTTCAGGAAAGAGATAACAGAGCCAAATTAATAATAAGGGCTGAAGAAAAGATAGATATGTACATTTTAGAATCTTCAAAGTAAGGTACAACAATGATGGCATGCATCATTAAATTTGTCATCTGCTACAGAAAATGCAGAAGCTATGGCTCAAATAAATGTCTTGAAGTAAAACATCTGTAAAAAGGATCATACTAATTGAGGGTATTCACCTCAAATTCCCATGGATCATCATATATGGGCTATTGAGATACAGTAAAAAATCATCAATCTTCTCATTAACCATGTTAGAAGGAGTTCTTGATAATTATAAACAATTCTGCTAGAGCTAAAGAGCATTCATTTGTTATCCAATATGTTGGAATACTACATCATATTTAAGCCGATAGGCTTCTTATTGTGGACTTACCAGTCCACAAGAGCTCGGCATACCTGTCTCACGCCTGCAAACATTTTTTGGCTCACCATTAAACCATTTCCAGGTAAACCATTTTCAAGTAAACTTCCAGTCACTTAAAAATTCGCCAATCTTTTAACTGTTGGTCGGTAGGATTGTTATCTTTGTAGTAAATGCACCATCATTAGATCTGATTGACCGATGACCAGCATTCATTGTCTCCAGCTCACGAATCTAGTAGCTCTAAAATGCTGATATTTTTAGGTCTAATTTTTGCTTATTGCGAACAGATTGAAGCAGCCACTATATGGAGACGGGTCTTAGTTCGCCTCATCTTTCACAATTCTTTGCTGTGGTCGGTTTTCCTATTATTTTTCGTCCAAACTCTGTCCCATTTTTCTCATCGGCATCGTTAACAGCACGACATGATATGTGCAGAATTTTGAAGTCAGTCATAATTTGGGTATCTATACTCACCGTAAATTCTCCAGTTAGTGCTCTGTTAGGTGACAAAATGGAGGAGCAAATGTGTAAAGGTAAGCAAACAGGTCGCCAATGGTGGGATGGGCAGTCGTTCCCAAGTTGAGCGGACGGAATTTTGCAAGACTATTATATTCATTTTGCCTGGTTTGCATTTGCCCTTTGCATGCCCTTGTTCACTGATTCAAAGGCCTTTGTTCTGGACTATCTGTGTAACATTTGAGGAGCAGCGGTATCTACAATAGTGGAGGTAGGTTTACAAAATAGAAACTTTTGTTCTTTTTTCAAAACCTTAAGTTTTGGGTGCAAATTTATTAATCGTTAACGTTGTGTTTTTGAAAAAATATTTTACCCTATTTTTCAGGAGTCTTTGAAACCAATCTGATTTGCTTCTTGAAGCTGGGTAGGGAATGAAATATAAGGCATAAAGCCTTACTGTTCCTTGGCTATGCATGTCTTTTAATGTTATTTTTTTGGTAAAGTTTTCAAGGTATATTGGTTGATTGGCTGATTGAGGTAAATTCATCTCTTTGGCATCTTTTTAAAAGTTCATTGAAAATATCTACAATGATCAAGAGTGATGAGTGTTCTTATGGTTGGGATTGGAACTTGCAAGTGCATTTGCAGTTTGACTTGATGCCAAAGACATTGTACCTCACCATAAACCTGCTTGATATATATCTATGCACTTCATCTGTTTCAAAGAGGAATTTTCAGTTAGTGGGCCTCATTGCAATGCTTTTAGCTTCCAAGTATGAGGAAGTCTGGCCTGCATTGGTAAGGCTTTCATTAATGGGTAAAGATCAAAAAAAAATTCCAATACAATGGAGAACATAACTTGGTGCAGGAGTTGTGTTGGTGACATTTAATTTTGATTACATGTATGTTATCTAGTCAGTATCTCGGCCAAATCATGTACAATGGAGAAGATTTTGGCTATGGAAAAAACTATGCTTAACAAACTCAAATTCCATCTCACAGTCCCAACTCCATATGTATTCCTTGTTCGGTTTCTCAAGGCAGCCGATTCTGACAAAAGGCAATACCTCATATAAGCTTTGAACCCTTCTTATTCATATTTTCCCTATTATTGGCTTTATTAGACTACTGCTTTTATCCCTTCTAATTTTTTGTTTTGTTTAATGTTCAGATGGAAAATCTGGTGTTCTTCCTAACTGAACTAAGCTTGGTTCAATATGTTATGCTCAAGTCTTCTGCAGTAGTCTACACTGGGAGGTGTGCCTTGAAGAAGAAATCCATTTGGACAAAACTACTTAAACACCATATAGGTTATTCTGAAGTAGATCTCATGTAAGCTTCTTGTCCTTACCTTTAGATAGGGCTGAAAATTAAAAATCTAAGATTTTTGTCTTATAATCTCCATTCGAGGATGGAAAGGTCGAAGAACAACCTGTAAATATGCTCTGTTAGGTTGTACTAAAATTCACCTAATTTTGATATGGGAAATAGCAAGGTATTTCTGTGCGGATTATTTCACAGTTGGAAGTTTGCTTTGTGCAGGGAATGCGTTAGGTTAATGGTTGCCTATCACAGGGATTCAGCAGAAAATGTACCCAAAGGTGTTCGAAAGTAGTACTTTGCATCGGAGTTTAACTCTGTGGCTCTTCTAAGCCCTGGCAAGCTGCTAGTATAAACTTAACTCATTAGTTCTAATTTTACATTGTAGCAACTTTTGAGCATCAGCATAGGAGTTTCAAAATTATTATTCTCTCTTAATTGTCATTCTGCATATGATTATTAAATATATCTAATGTGGTTAGCATGGAAAATTATGAGGCTCTGCCTTGAGACACTATGAAGGGTGTTTTATTCTATTATCACTTTGTAGAAGACGATTTCAATATGATTTATTGATGTTGTATTCACCTTACAAGGTCTGCTCTCTTGACTACTTCGTTTTCCTTAAATTTCTCTGCCTCTTCATTTTCTACTATTCACTGAAATGAGTATATAAAACTTCTTTTTCTAAGCTAGTGCCATTTTTTCCACTATGTCTGCTTGGTTTTTAAAGATTGTGTTACAAATTTCTTCAATTGTTTCAATCCCTAATTGCATTAACCTGTGTGTTGGCATGACAGTAATTTCACTTAGTTAAATGTGTGTGAGCTTATGTCTCTATATTTATCCTCTAACCTGAAGGCTTTCTAAACTGTAAACTATTCTTAATCTGAAACTGTTTAAAATTCAAATAAATATTTCCTTTCTCTAGTTGAGAGGCCAAGTAACTTTTCATTTAACAGTATTGGTTTATGAAATGTTATTTTTAGTTCTTGTAATGTTATTTTTAGTTCTTCTCAAGTCATGTGATCCATCCCATACTCATATTCCATGGATCAAAGTAAACCAGTCATTTACTATGACATTTCCAACCTTTGAATTTATATGCAATCACATCCAACATGTCTAATTTTTTATAGATCATAGCAGTTTGAATTCAGCCAAAATCCATCTTCCATATGCTAGCCAAACATTGAAATTTTAATCCAATATTCACTCTTCTCCTTTCAAACTAAGTTCTAACACTTACTACACCAATCTCAAATTATTGTTTTTAGCTTTAGGTCATTTACATACAATCACCTTGTATAGTATTCCATTTAATGAAATATTAAAATATATTTAAAACTAACCTTTAATTTCCTATCGGCGTATCTCTTGAACCTCTTATAGGTGCAAGTGCTAGTTAAATAATAGTAGATAATAAGTAGATAATAAATAAATATTAGTCTTAAGTTAAATAAGATAGTTTAGGGAAGTTACATTCCTATAGGTTAGGTTGGTTAGTTTTATACGAGCAAATAAAGACTATAAATCGGTAGGAAAATTCAAGCATACAATCTTTTATGTTTTGGTATTTTGTGTAGCAATGGTTTAATTTTTCTAGCATCTATTTGCTCTATCATGTTCATCATGGTATTAGAGCATTACCTTTGAGTAATGCAACACCATTTTGTTGTTGATAGATTGTTTTAATTTTTAAAATGGCATTCTTCATACCAGCCTAACACAGACTCACGAAAACATAAATTTGCGTTTTGTTTTTCAATGAAATTTTAAAATTCAAAATGTTATGGAAAGAGATGATGAGAAGAAAAAAAACCCCATAAATGTTTTGAAGAAATTGTAAGTATTTCATGAGCAGTTTGAAGCAAAAGACAGTGGCGTGATAGCTCATAGTTGAATGTTATTACAAATGCATTTGAAGATTTCAATAGAATGAAAACATAAGCAATATTGGATATCCTTTATCAGGCTATGTACATGCAGAAGAAGCCATAGACCTGCTGATTTTGTCAAAGGAAAAGACATTTTTCGTACTGCTGCGTTGGAGGATTTGGCTATGTGAAACTATCAGCCAACATTGGGTCACCTATAGGAGCAATTTCATACAGCGAATGAGGATTCAATGTTGAAGTATTGGAGGCGTGTTAATTTCAAAGGTGAAATGCACTCATTTACTTTTTATTTTAAGTAGTTATAAGGATATAAATTTGCATTATTTAATGTTTTAATGTTACATGTGAAGGAGAAGAAAGTGTGATCATAGAAGTATTAGACAGGGGAATCACATTTAGAAAATTAATAGGGAGAATAAGTGGTTAATTTTGTTTTAGGAAAGTAAAAATATGTTAATTACATTTGAGGGATTCATCTTATTTATCTTTAAATAAAGAATTAGGAGAAATAAGTAGGATGTTTTATTGAATTGTATGGTTTGGAGTGATAAAGTTAATGATTTTTTTGTAATTAAAATTATGAGGTGATTATTGTATAAAAGGTACACTTTCAATTGAATCTAACACCTTTAGTTTTACTTTTTAGTATTCAATTACATTGAGTTATCAAATGTTTGTGTGTTTAGGGTCATTGACACTACATTTGACAGAACCTTCAAAGGTTTGAATGCTACATATGATAGTTAAAGAGTAACAAAGTAACCACGTTGGAGGTTGGAGGCATCTGAGGATGGAGGAATTTTATCATCTCGAGCTAGCTTCTTGCTTAGAGATGATATATTGCATGAGAAGCAATATTTTCATATCTATGTTTCTTCATGGAGCAAGGCGGCCTTGGCATTTCTTGGCATTTCTTGCTTGTGGGTGCAGTTAATGTATCTACATTGGTTGAGGTTCTTTTATACATTAAAGAAGGGATTGATTCCCACAACATTGGAGGAAGGATATTGACACACTTGAAGAAGATGTGGACTCTAAGAGGAAAGTTGTTCTCTCATTACATAGCTTTGGAGGAGGGAATTTGACACACTCAAAGGACATGTGAACTTTCAGAGGAAATTTGTTCTCTCATTGTGCATGGAGGATGGGGATATGTTATATTATCTCATGTTGTACAAAGGTTTTGCAAGTTTGATAGTCAAGAGATCTATTGATGGAGTTAGTTTGGTGTTTTCTAGGTAAGTGAGGATAATTGGTGGAGGTGCTCCATTAAAGTTTTTAGAAGGGTTGTTGTGTTCAACTCTTGCAATATTTCATCTTTTACTTCAATTGATGTATTAAGGGGGGGAATGTTGGAATATTAAATCATCTTTAAATAATAGTAGATAATAAATAAATAAATATTAGTGTTAAGTTAAATAAGTTAGTTTTGGGAAGTTACATTCTCATAGGTTAGGTTAGTTAATTTTATATGAACAAATAAAGGCTTTGCAAGTCAATTGATTGTAATTTATAAATCAATTCGAAAGAATTCAATCAAACAATCTTTTATGTTTTGGTATTTTGTGTAGTAATGGTTTAATTTTTCTAGCATCTTTTTGCTCTACCATTTTCATTACAATAAATAGACCAATTTTTTTAAAGAATATGAAGCCGAACTAGAAAATTCTACAAGAGAACAAGTAACACTATAAATTTGCAGGTTAAAAATAATTTAAAAAAGGATTGATAATGGACGAAAAATTTCCAAATTTATTAGAAACATCCAAGTGGGTTTGTGTAAATAAGTTGAAACATAGATCATCATTCAATTCAACACTTGAATAAGTGCATTCTTGTGTCCCAAGCCTCGGAAAAATAAAACTTAAGTAACAAGAGTGAGTTGGGAAGCCTGGCTTTGTATGGAACTTTTGCATATGTACAATTAAATTCACAAGTCTAAAAGCTTGACTAAGAAGTTGTAATCCAAATAAATCCCATACAATATCATGTTGGTGGATTGTAGACTCCATTTCTCACTTACACATGCACATCTGAGGGTTCAAGAACATAAATCTAGTCTTCAATATGATAAAGTATTAAGGCAAGAAGTCCAATTTCATATTGAATTTCAACTATAAAATTGCTAGAAGGGATCTACATACCCAAAATAAGTTCTTCACAATGCTTAAGTACAAGAAGATGTTAGAGGAGGAGGCATTATATAGCATCTTAACATCTACACATTTCTCATTAGAAGCCTAAAAGTCTATTTTTCCTCTAAAATAGACATGTATGGGTCAAAGATAGAAAAGCTAAGAATAACATATCAATGTGCAAACACAATTTTGCTTGCCCAAGTCCAAATCCACACATTTTCCCACCATATTGTGATTTGAGGTAAATTATGCCCTTAATACCTCAACTACCCTTACAAATCAATTCACACCTACATTATTTTGATGCAAGAGCATACTGAGGAGACATTTAAACAATTATTTCCTAGTGTTGTGGCTTGTCTAAATCTAGACATTGAATACTACCAAGTATTCTTGACATTTTTTTGGAGCTTTATGGTGCCTCAATCCATTGAGGTGTTCAAAAATTTAATTTTAAGATGTGGTATAGCTAGCAATCTAATTCTAAGTATTTATTTTAGCCAGTAGACTTTAATCCTTCTAAATTTAGCATCAACTGAGTGGAGGCATCTAATAATTCTATCTAGACTATAATGGCCTTTTATGGAAAATTCTCGTTTTAGCTTAAATTTTCTAATGCCTTTATGAATGATGGGTTTTCACTAGGGAATTTTCTAAACTTAGTTTTCTTTTACCTCTTCTTATGTATTGCAAACAAGAAGGAAAATATATTGTTCAAAATGAAGAAGTTTGGGGAAGGAAGAGAGAGCCATAGTGTAGAAATTTTTGGTCACAATTAGATTCTGAAGTTTAACTGTAGTGTTTTGTGTGAAATTTCATTTGTCCTAGAAAGTTTATATGTTCTATTGAAATTTTGGGACATGGTGTTGGGCATATTCCTTCATTTGTTGATGAAATATGTAAAATTTTGGAGTGGCATTTTGTAGTGAAATCTTGTTTGAATTTTGTAGGTGATTTTTTTATAAATTGTAAAACTGGAAAATTCTCATAATACCAGTGGTTGTGATATCATTTTATCTATTGTTGTGTTGTGCATATTGAAGTTTGTTAATAGGAGTCAATCTTGAGTGGGAAACTAAGCCTATCTCCTTACAAATTTATCCTTTCTATTAGTTAGTATTTAAACTTTTCATGGTGTTAAGTTTGAATTAGAGTTGATGATAGATGTTATTTTTCTATTATAAAATGAATGGCTTGTATGAGTGAAGAGCTTCCTTGGTTTGGTTTCCCTTCAATGGGTATTGATCCGAGGATTGCATCAATTGTTATGAGAGTCGGTTGCTTTCGTTAGGAGGGCTTGTTGAGGTGGCATGTTGTGGGTTGGCGAGATTGAGGAGAGATCTAATAATTTTTTGTTCTTGGAGACCAATGAGAGAGCCATGTAATTATAGAGGCGATAAATTGATGAGAAAATAGATCTTATGAAATCATGATGGATGCCTTCCAACATAAGGATTCCCTAATACAAGCCCTACAAATATCCAAAGGAACAAAGATCTACCTCTCACGTCATCAAAAAAAGTTTGTAGTGATAGAAAATCTCCAATTTACATTGTTTTGTTACCTACAATTGAGCATCATACAAACCCATCCAGCGAATATGGATTTGGATGAGGTGTTGTAGCTAAATTAAGTTTCTTTACCACCTCTTTAGATATTAAGTTGACTTGAGAACCCGTATCAAACATTGTGTCAATCTTAGTGTGCTTAGTTACAACTTGAATATGAAACAATTCATTCTATTGTTTATCAACTTTAGGAGGAGTAGATACTTTACTTGTACTTGCATTTGTATTAGAAACATTTTCATCAGAAGAGAGAATTATACCTTTCCCTTTACCTTGGACCCCAATAGCAACAATCTATGTTTCGTCTCTAGAGTTGAATCCAAGATCTTGTTGAATCACTACAATAGTCTTTTGCTTGCCTTTATTTCCTTTGTATCTTTTCGGCCTTAATTCGGGATGAAACTTCCAACACTTTGAATCATCATGCCCCTCTTTCTTGTAATGGAAGCATGTGGTCTTATCACCCTCCTTCTTAACTATAGCTATTGTCTTCCCTTTTCCTTTATCTTTTTATTTTTCTTTACCCATAGACTTCCCCTCGGACTTAGATGGTTTCTTTGAGAAATTATCACTGAAAGTGATCTTACCTCTTGACTCTAAATTAGTGGCTTGGACTGACACTTCATCCAGATTATTAGGACTCAACATTAGGATAGTATGTCTTAGGTAAGAATGCAAACCACTTATGTACTTAAGTAATGTATCCTGAGTATACAATGGAGAATTTAAAGCAATAGCCCATTTTCTAAAATCATGGGTGTAATCTTGGACAGACTGACCCTTACCTTGCCTAAAGGTTTCCCAATTCATTGTT
>VDFB02379694.1:0-47141 GCA_007258455.2 Sequoia sempervirens | reverse complement strand
TGGAATTTGTGTATATAGGCATGTGCCAATTAATTGAAGATGACAGAGTTTGTAGAAGCTCCATCCAATATATATAGATGTGAGTCAATTGACCGGAACTGAATGGATTCCTAAAAAGACTTATTCAAGCTCTTAAAAGAGACCCCCTATCATGAATAGTCATGATCTTTCAGAAATAGAATTTCGCCGATTTTTGGAGACACAATCCACACAAATGAAATATCACTTTCAATTAGCAGATTAAGAGGGCAGATAGAGCAATATTTAATGAAGATAAATCAAATGCATGCACAACTGACTACAACAGAATTTTCATAAAAAATTCAGCAGTGCTTTCATTCACCTTCAGCAAGATGTTACTCTCAATAAAACTCAGAAAATTCAATTCATATTAGCTTGTGGCTGGGGTTTTAGGGACAATTATCAGCACCTTATTATCAATGTACCACTATTCCATTCTTCCAAACTGCTAGGATTTCCAAATCTGACTATGACATCCAATTTTTGGTAAACATTTTCAGATTGTTGTCATGGTTTCAACAAGACTTGTATTGACCAAAAACAAGACATCGGCATAGATGATATCATCATGTTGAATAGGAACAATTTCATGTTCTCTAGGGTTCCAAAAAGTTCAGGTTGCAGATTTCAGTTAGGGTTTGATATAGAATCCCAGAACTAGGCTTTCTCGGATTAAAGGGGTCAATAAGAAAAATTGTCGAAGTTCCAAACATCTTCAAAGGGTTTGCCATGATCAAAACAAAAGAATTTGCCAAAATCATCTCCAAACCCAAACGTACTTTACCCAAAAAAATTGTTGTACCAACATCTTAAAACCCCGTGCCTGTACCTGATCTCATAACAGAACCAGCAACTTAGATTGGCACCAATGGAAACTAAATCATCCTTGTAACAATTAGTAAAGAATGTAGATAGTGTAGGCAGTTTAGTGAATACTCAAATAGATGAGTTATCACCAACTACCCTGATTATGCTTAAGATATCTAAAGGCATTTTAGATACATATTGTAATGGTTATGAAAAGGTATTATCAAAGGTGTGACCTCTAATGATCACCCTACGCTCTGAAATTTATGATCAAATATTTTGGAATTTGAAACATCAGCATTCCATGAAAGTTCATAACCTGTAAAGAACATTCTAGGCTAAATGCATGTCATTGGGATGAAGGTGATTATGTAGGCCCAATTGGTTCCTCTCAAGGTTCCTGTAATGCATAGAAAGATATCAGGTTCTGTGATTTGACTTTTGTAGTGAGATGCACATCATTAGCTTCTCCCTCATTCTTGTCATCACTATACATTTGCAAGGCCTTAACAGCAATTATGGCAGAGTTATACTCTTCACATAGCAACAAGGCTATCCAAGCTCCTTATCAGGAGATGACTTATTGGGTGCCATTAGGCCTTGAGGTTCCTAGCTATTTTGCTTCTAGTTCATGAATAACACTCTCTTAGTTATCTACTCTTCCATTTGAATTAGACAGTCTTCCTCTAAAGTAGCTGTTTTTTTCCATGCATTTCATTAGAAAGCTTGCCAGTTGCCAGCATAGCTGAGAAAGGCACCCATGCTCAAGTTTCAGTATGAACCATAGGCTGAGGCATAGCTTGAGTTTTAGATCCAAGATGTTATGGTCACCTGTATTCATGTCACTGCATCTATCATCTCTCGATTTGTTGGTGAACAGAAAACTTGAATTTGGCAAGCACTGGGGATGGATGTAAATAGCGCTATTAGCATTCAGTTGATATTATGGCTCGCCCCACATATTCAATGAGAATAATTCACCCACCACCAAAATATTTTATATCAAAGTGTATCTTAATCTCTATGGTGTATTGATTTGCTATACGTATGTTCATTGCATAGCAATACTACATAATCTTCCCTTCCAGAAATAGTTCGTGGTATCGCATATGTTCTCTCACGTCCATTTCGATCTCATAAACGTACAGTTACAATCTTCCATTGGAGGTTATTTTTTCACTGTCCCTAATGATTACTTGGGACACGATATTGTGGGAAATATAATTGTTAATGTGTACAGTCAATTTGTTATTAAATTTCATTACAATCACCCAACAATCATACAAATCTATCATATTTTGCTACTTATGCGCATTCATATAATTCAGATTTATTTATTTAGTGGCATTCACTAATTCCCAAATAATCCACACTCAATTTTCCTTCAGTCTTGCAATGGGAACCTGTATAGGAGCGAATTTGCACCCCTTGTCTAAATTCCCCTTTTGCATACCCTCACCTTAGAAAATCAAATCCGAAGGCGAAATTCCACATCACCCACACGCCTTCCATCCACTTGGCATGTGTTTTGTGCATTGGTGAGGGAATTTTTGTCAGGGACGCGAGCGCAGCACACAGATGTCTGTGTGGCGAGTTGTCGTCCCTGATAGATTCCTTCCTTTGGAGTCCACAAGGACGTTACACACTTGATTGGGGTCGAATTGTAATGCCTTTGTGCGACCAACCGACCTGAAACGGCTCCTTTAGGCCTTCAAATCCATTCTATTCACTATGACTTCAACCTTTTTTCATTCACATTCGATCTCCCAAGCAATCCTCATTCAATCTCTTAAGCATTCTAGCACACCATTTTCACAACTCAACTTAAGCATTGCAGCAATTGGTCACTCTATCAACTTCACTTTTGTACGTGTGAGGCAGCCATAGAAGTTGCAAGCTTGGAGTCTTGCGAGACCTCCCTTCATTACCATTGCGGCTATGGTGACTTTGCCAAGTTCGTTGCTTGCATTCTCCCTTCATTGGCCTTGAGAGCCTTTGGGTGGAGGTGGTAATGCTTCATTCCTCTCTTTTGTGATTTGATAGAGCAGCTTTCGTCTTTTGTAGTGTTCAGTGCATTTTCTTCTATCTTCTTTATCATACTTTTCTACTCCATTCCTTTCCTAGCTGTCTATGGAGGTGGAAACACCAAAACGAGGGTTTGACTGAGGCAAACCCCTATACAGCCCCAACAATTTTCCCCTTCTTGCTAGTGTGTAGGTGAACGTGTGCATGGAGCTCGCTGGCGAACTGGCGCTTTTGTGAGTTAATAATCGTCACCCTAATTTCCATCTATTTGCTTTATCATTTCCGTGTTACTTTTCATACTTTATCATTATGTTCTTTTTGTTAAAATGAATTAGCTAGGTTTTCAGTAGGTTTCTATTCTTTTTCTTACTGAATTTCACGTTTTCTGACTGTACAGACACCAGCGCGCCCAAAGAGACGCCAGCGCACCGCACTGTCATCCCAAACCTGCATTGCCATCCTCGAATAGAGAGTTTTCTGAGGTACAATTCGGATTGCAAAAACATGCTCGTCTAGCTTCAACTAGATTTTCAGGTTTGCAGAGTGACAAAAGCACTTGAGAGTGCTCTTTATTCTCGATCCTTATCCCAAAACATTTGTTACAGTGAGGTAAGTTAGGGCAGCCCTTCGCTCTCAGCTCTCTGTGATCTGAAGCCTTGTTGCGGTCGGTCCCCCTCTTAAATTTTCGGTGAATCCAACATGAACCATTTTGGTTCCATTTAGCAGTGTTGAAGGATCCTTTCCTCATGCTCTAGCAGCATTGTAGGTGTGAGTGTTGTGAGGAGCTTAGCCTTACAACCCAACCTACGACCCCTAGTAGGCGTAGTTGGAAGGTCCTGTAAGCGTTGTGAAACGAAGCCTTAATTGGGTCACTGTCCAATTATGAACCTTTGGGGGGCTTTGTGGGAATATTGTTTAGTGTGTGTGATGGCCTCCTTACATCTACCTATCCACTTTGTGCAGCCTGCGAGTAGTGGTCCAGGTATAACCTTCACCTCGCGGGACCTACCGATGGGTTTTAATAGAGAACCATCTCCTGTTTACATCCCTGCACAAATCAATGGAAACATGTTGTTGTACCCCAAAATTTAAATTTTTGTTACACTTAGACATTTTGAAGAAATGAGTAGAAGTCTTGTTAAATCAGTCAAAAAGGTCAGAATTTGGGTGTGCATGTCTTGCATGAGGGGTAAAAACTCAAAATTTCCATAATCTGACGATCTGGGTCTGCTAAGAGCAACTTAATCTACAAAACCCAGATCTTAGTTTTTCATCCCTAAATTTTAGGAAAACTACTATTTTTAGAAATTTTCTAAAATTATTAACGTTTTCTGGGTTTTTCTGGGTTTCT
Source organism: Sequoia sempervirens (assembly GCA_007258455.2). Taxonomy (NCBI): domain Eukaryota; kingdom Viridiplantae; phylum Streptophyta; class Pinopsida; order Cupressales; family Cupressaceae; genus Sequoia; species Sequoia sempervirens. The sequence goes on along the minus strand of VDFB02379694.1, from coordinate 42,937 downwards.
TTGGAAATGGATACTGGCAAAACTTTCTAAAAATAGAAAGTTGGTCCGACAGGGTCCAAACTGATTTTGATTGGCTCAAAATACGTCTATATCAGGCTGGTGCAGTCAGAATCTAAAAATAATCAGTTTTTCCCTACTGAGTCTATTCTGCTTTTTCAGAAGCATATCTGGAGCTCCGAGGTCATCAATGGAGGTCAGTCGGTTGTCAGGCGTCAGGTTTAGCATTCAGAACATTCAACAAAAGGTGAAATGATGAACATGCGCGAAGAACGGGGAAGAAAATGAAAGATGATGAAAATTTTCTAACACTGCCAGACTTGGGCGCCCCAGGTGAAGAAGGGCGCCCATCTTTTTAGGGCATCAAATGTCAAAATTAGGGTTTGTGTCTCTAGTCAAACTTGCTCAGTTATCTGTCAGCTCCACAACGAATTCAACGGCACAGTCATCAGGCGATCCAGTCATCCGGAATTCAAAGCTGAACAGGGAGATTCCAGACTGATGTCAAAAGGAGAAAATGAGAAAATATCAAAAATTGACTGGGGATAAAATGGGCGCCCCTGGTGAAGAAGGGTGCCCAGCTTTTTGAAGGGGCAAATCCAGCAATTAGGGTTTGTCAAAGTGCTTAGTCTCTTCAGTGTTCAATTAGCTTCGACATGCCTGCCTTCGTCAGATCATCCGACTACCCAATCTCCGGCAGATTTACATCAAAGATGAAGGTACAGAATGAAGATTTCAAACTCGAAGATGAAAATTACTAAGAATGGCCAAGTCTGGAGAAAGTGGGCGCCCCTAGTGAAAAAGGGCGCCCAAGTTTTCAGGGGCTCTAATAGATAAATTCAGAGAAGTATGTCTAACGTGATTTCTTCGCAGTTGATCCAGCTCTCCAACGAGATATCTAGCGCGTCTATTGGAGGTCACAGTCGCCAGATACAAGAAGCCGAACAGAGAGTCTGATCAGAGTTGAATTTCAAAGTTCATAAGCAGACACAAAAATGGTGAAAAATAAGCTAAGTCTGGTAAACATGGGCGCCCCCAGCCAAGATGGGCGCCCAAACTTTTGAGGGCATAAAATTCATTGTCTGGCAAAATCTCTTCCAGAAGACCCCTCCTTATTCTTCGTCAGCTCCGCGATGAGCATCACCATCAGTCAATCTGACGCCCGGAGCTCCAGATTCGACAAGATCATCTATAGAAGAGTACCTAATGAAGAAATTTGAAGATCAGAAAAATGGCTAACTCTGGAAAAAATGGGCGCCCCTAGAAAGAAAAGGCACCCATGATTTCGGAGGTCGAAATGAAGGATTTTGCCATAGGTGCCTCCAGAACATCTTTCTCAGAATCAGTCAAGCTCCACCGTGAAACCTTCAGCTCGCCTGTCGGATCAATCTGCCAACGGGAAATTAGAGGCGAAGTAGCATGTCAAAATGGTGAAAAGTTGAAAATATCAAAAAAATAAACCAACACTGGAGGAAATGGGCGCCCCCAGGTGAAGAAGGGCGCCCAAATTTTCATGCCTTACAGAATTTTTTGAGATTTTCAAAAAGTTTCAAAATTACCAAGTGAAGGATGGCGTCCAAGTTCAATGAAGCTGAGTTTTAGAGTTTTGGAAATAAAAGCAAAGAAAGCAAAACCTAATCCAAAGCCCTAAAGTCTATTTAACATCATTCTTTCATGTATTTTTCATTATTTTTGCAGGTAGCATCCAGAGGAGAAAGTTGGAGCAGCATGTTTGAAGAATGTTTGTGATTCAAGAATCCATCTTTGCTGGTTTTGCATCAGATTTTTCAAATCAGCAAACATAAACCCTTGCTTTTTCAAACTTTTTCATCCAAAAGATCGAATTTTTCAAGCAAAAGGCCAAGGCATTCCATTTTTCAATCATCTGGGTCTTTTTGCCTTAATCTTTTGAAGAATTTTTCAAAAACTTCAGCAAGTTGCAGCAAGTACTTTTATTTTGCATGTCAATAAAAACCTCAGTGCATTCAAATTTCAACCATCTGGGTCCTTTCCAATCAGTCTTCTGAAGAAAACCCATATCACAGCTTTTTTCAAGAAAATTTCAAAACTTAGGGTTGGCTGCTTTTTCGATCAACCATCAGGGTTTTGCAAATCTAATCAATTGGGTCCATTTCTAATCTTGTTCTGAACAAAACCCAGGTACCAGCTTTTTCAGTGAAAATTTGAAGAAATTAGGGTTTGCTGCTTTTTCAGGCAAAATTCAAAATTTTCAAAAACGGACGATCTGGGTTGTCTTGCATCGGAATTCTGAACAAAACCCATATCTCAGAAAAATTTCTCAAAAATTTGTCCATTGGAGCACAAAAATCAGCATTCTAAAAATAGAAGTTGCTCAGAGCTTGTCAGAATCAAGGCGAGTTTACAATCATTCTTCGAATTTTCTAAAATGGAGTACACTCCCAATGTTTTCAAGACTGAATCAGCTCTCTATCACGATTACATCAAAACAGCTGAGACAAACTTGCATCATATCAAGCCGGTGTTCGATCTACATGTCTTGGAGAGAGCAGGCAACACTTCAATCAATAACCTGGGACATTCTGGACTCCTCGCAGCAGCGTCAATTCCTATATCAGTTCAGAGTCTTGAGTTCGTAATCGCTTGCATTAAGTATTACAACCCGGCTACAAGGGAGATCCAGTCAGCAGACGGTAAATTGATTTGCAGTCTAAAGCCCAATGTGGTTGATAAGTGTTTTTCCATTCCCCCATGGCCTGAAAGCGTTACTCTCTCAAAGGGTGAATGCGAAAGGATATGGAATATGCACAAAGATAAATATAGCAAGAAGATTGCACAGAGGTGGATGAAAGAAAAACACAAGACCTTGCCAAAGAACGTTGGGCGAGGAGAATTTAAGGACGAGATTGCCATCATCGTCACTTTGCTCAACATGGTCACTGGCTCAGAAGATGCCACCAAGTTCCAACATTGGATGTTTTACGCCATTCCCCACATCATGAAGAAAACCGAATTCTATGATTGGCCTACTTTGATTAGTGACTGCCTACATCAGCAAATAACAGAATACTTCCAGTTTCATGTATTCCACATGGTGTCGTACCTAGTCTACCTGGTGGCCTATCAAGGCCAATTCAAAGGTTTGAACACCGAGGGATCATTGATTGTACAGCATATATATAACTACTATCCCCAGTTGGAGTTCACGAAGTCGTTGCACCACTACAAAAGGGTGAACGAGGCTTTTCTGATGTACACTATGCAGGACCTGGACAATGAGTTGCATGTCCGTATATCTTCAGTTGCCAGGACAGCGCTGGCGGAATGGACATATTGGTTTATACAGTTTCCCACTTTCACCTATCTCAAGGTCTATGGCTATTCAGGTGCCCCGCTTATGTTACCAAGGTATACGTCGGACGAGCTCGTCTTCATGGAGTTCTTGAGGCAAGCTCTCGATGTTCATACAGTTCTGAGAAATAGAAGGAGACCCTCTCTTCAGTTTCCATTAGGGTTGGGTATATACACATGCAGGACGGCTGCAGATGCCAAGTCAATGGGAGATGAGTTATATAAACTCAGCCTCAAGTCCTACAGTGAGAGACGATCATTTGATCCTCATGGTATCTACGCTGGCCGACTTGAGAAGAACTATGATCATATAGCCGCACTTGAAGATTTTTGGGCTAATTGTACAGATGAGTTCGAGGTGCGGAGACGTAGTTACAGCAGACTCACTCTCCATTAGATGAAGGATTGCTTAAATGAAGATATAGAAGGGCTATCAGATGATGATGAAGATGTGCTTCTCCCGATGTATACTCAGAAGCAAATTGAAGATCAGCCCCTTCCACAAGTTAACTGGGCTAATAAAGAGTCACTCTCAGTTGAAGACAGGACAAGACAAGTTCTTGAGCATAGTAAGGTTTTCCTGGTCCTGAAAAGGAAAAACTCCATTCCAGTAGCAGAGTCGCCAAGGGCAATTCCCTCTTCTTCCAGAGCACAGTTGAAAGGGAAGGGTAAAAGTCAGTCTCAAGAAGGCGTCAAAGAAAGTAAATCAAAAAAAAATGTAAAAGGAAGGTTGGATTTCTCAGGCATAGTCATACAGGAGCAGCCTACAGTTGATTCAGAAGTCCCTCCTGATGAGCCCATACCTCAGATAGAAGCAGAGGAGCCACCTTCAACACATGTTTCTGTACCTTTGACAGGTTCTTCACCGATCCACATTGATCTTGATATCGAAGATGATGAAGAGATCACAGTAGCACCTCCTAGGGAAGTTAGTAAAGATACTACCGTGTCTTGGCTGAAGAACTCCTTAGGAAGGGTTAGAAGAAGGCCTTCATATCAGATGAGTGTTGATGATCTTGATAACATCTATCAGGAACCTCCTAAGAAGAAGGCAAAGAAACAGGTTCACTTTGATAGGAACCCTGATAACGAGATAGTCATAGAGACTGCATTGCCCCCAGAAGACAAGAACAGGGATGAGGTGAACATGGATGACTTCGTCATGGTCAAGGCCAATCTCGATAGAAATACCAGACATGCAGATTTGAGTCTCTTCAAAGTTGTGTCCGAAAATCTTCAGGAAAGAGTACTCAAGGATGGAGAAGACAAGGCAGCCCTCAAGGCTGAAAATCAGCAGCTCAGGCTTTTCATTTCTAACCTTGTCCATGGTTCTTCACAGGCAACCCAGTTACTGCCCCAGATTTTAGAGACACCAGTTGATCATCAGCAGTTAAGACAGCTGGTCATATGTGGGAAAGAAACTCAAGAGTGGATCAAGACTTTCATTATCAGAGGAAGGGAGATCTTGACACGGATGTTCCAGTTGAGAGAGAACGCTTATGAACTTTGTCAAGGCATCCAAGGATTTGAGCAAACACTGGCAGAGGTAAAACCTAGGCATGAGATCATCATTGCTGATTTAGACACAGCCTACGGTGCAGCAGTTTCAAAAGAACATAAGAGAAATATCCTTGCTTGGAGGGAGCGTCATGTTTTCAAGGTTAAAACCTATGAGAGAATATCTAAAGAATTCATTGCCTATAGACAAAGGGTGATTGAAGCTCTTCTCTTCATCAGTGAGTTTGTCAAAGAGATACCTTCACAGTATAGTCTTGAGGATGGTTCCTATGTTGGGCTTGACGAAGTGCAAACTCTGTTCCAGAATGTTGTTCGCAGCTGTAATCCAGTTGGTGGGAGGATAGGTCACATTTCAGTAATGTCAGCAAAGTTCGAGAAAGCAGCCAATGAGGTTGAAGACTTCCTTAGGTCAGTCGCAGATGCTGAAGATATTCTTGAAAAGCGGTGCTTTGCTGTTGATGGCATAGATGCACCGAACCGAGACACCATTTCAAACTTCTTAGCGGATGTGATTGAGCTTTAAAGCAGCTTTCTTCTAGAAGCTTTCTTTCCCGCTTTCTTTCTATTCTTGGAATGATCCTTATCCATTCTTTGAGAAGAGAAAGGAGATAAGATGTAATAGTTGGCTTTCCTGCTTTTTTCTGCTTTCTAGGGTTTTAGATGTTATCTTCTTTCTAGATTTAGTAATAAAGCTTGCTTGCTGAGCAAGCCCTAGATTGTGAAAGCAAGGAGATTTTAGGGTTCCCTACTCCTCTACTTCTCTATAAATAAGAGCCTTTGCTCATTAGTTTTCTTTAACAGTTATTGTCATAGCAAATTGCGAGCCTGAATTGCAGCAAATTGTTATTCAATTTCAGTTCACTTAGTTGGAATGGTGCTAGTGAGAACAAAACGCTGAGCCTATTGTGCCTTCTATTTGTTACTCAAGTATTGTTCAATTGTGTTGTGATAAGCAAATTGTTGAGCCTCTTTAGCCAACAAGGAGTTAGTGTGATTGCTGTTTTCTTTTGTGTTAAGAGCAAGATTGCAAGCCTCTTTAGCTGAAATTTCTTGTTCCGAGCATGTTAGAAGTGAGCTTTGTTCCAGAGATTTGAGTAATAAAATCATGAGCCTCTTTTGCCTTGATCTAAAATCTCAAATTTCCGTTATCTATGTTCTACTTTTATGATCTTTGATTTCAACTTACAGTGAAGTGTGTAGGTGTTCGATGAGAGAGAGATTATTGAAGTATTTTTGTCAGAAAATCTACCTCGTTAATTTCTAGTTTCTCTTGCTTTGCTATTACTTGAGAAGCCAGAAACGTCTTTAGTTTAAGTTAGCCGTAGTTGAAGTTTTAATACAGAAAATCTCACCTGCGGCGTTTGTGTTTAAAAAACCTTGTGCTCTAAGCTGATCAAAAAGATAGGCAACTTAGTTTAGTTTACTTTCTTTCAAACACCATCAGCAAGAGGGAGCTTCCCCTCCTAATTTGAAGAGCAGTTTATCTGTGCATAGCTGTCCGTTTCAAATACGCATTCTAGAGGTGCGAATTTAAACGCCAACACATGTAATGTCCCCATTTTAGCTATTTGCCCTTCGATGACTAATAGCCTATTTCCGGAAGCCCGTAGGCTCGTCAGAGGTTAAATTAGGGTTTCCTATTTTATAGGGGTTGTGAAGCATTTTTGATGGCTTGCATGTTAGAGTTTCGGATGCTTGTCTAGTGGGGTTTTCTAGGTTTTCAAAGAGCTTCGCCATGATATAACATACAAAGTGAGTTGAGCAACTTTTTAGAATTTACTATTTTCAGTAAGTTCTATTTCTAGCAATGCTATCTTGGGTAGTAGCATCAGCAGTCAGCTCAGTTTCTATTTTGGGCAGAGCAGTTTGGAGCATAGTTGTTTTTCAACTTTTTTAAGGCACATTTTGGTAAAATGATTTATTTCAAGTCATTAATGTTTTGTTTTCAAATTGACCCCTTGGCCTAATGTAATGACTTGAAGTTGTGTTAAAAGGTGGTACTCAAGGGTGGACGCCTCATGGAGAAATTAAAATGATATTTTATAATGTTTATTGTGCCTTGAAGTTTGGATGCCTAAATAAGGTGGAATAAAGTGTTTTGAAAATTAAAATATTTCAAAAAGATGAATAGGCATTCCTTTGGAGGGAGATGTTGGGAATTTGAAAGGTCATCACTAACTCTATATAAGAGAAGCTTTGCTCATTCATTTGGCATCTTTGGAAAATATTGTAAAGTTATGATTCCGAATTGATTTCAGAACCTGGCTTAAGGGGGAGCTTAGTATTTTTACACCATTCTTCGGGCCTGAAACTATGGTTCCCTAGATGGTTGATTGAGAGTGTGCTTCATCCAGAAGTACATATTGAGCTTCAAAGTTGAAGATTTTGGTAATAAATTCCAATTTTGTGTTTGTTGGTTTGATCATGGTTGAAGGAGATATTTGATTACAGCTCTTTGTATGATTTTTATTGGCTTATGGGTATTGGTTAATATCATTTCTATGTTCATTGCGACCATTCTTGCCAATTATCATATTTTAATTTGTCGTATGGAATTTCCAAGAGAAATCACTCTTCCTTCTTGGGCCATACTTTCTCTATGAGCACACTTTAGAAATTGTGCCCTCCATTGGTAGCTATCTTTGGTTTTGTTGGTGCTTGCTGCTGATCGCCTTGTTATGGAGGAGTTGTGAATTTAGGTTTAGAAAGCTTCATGGAAGTTTTGAATGAGAAACAAGCATTTTGGTGAGTTGTTTAGTTGCTGGTCTATATTTTCAGTTGATGGCATTTCATATCAGACTTGACTCATTCCATGTTATGCTATAATTCTTGGATGTCTATGCTTCTAGTTTCATGTGCATTCATTTTGGAGTGAATAAAAGCATTTTGGATGATGATATGAACAAATTAGGGGAAGTTTAAGTTGTTGGTCTGATTATCTCAGTTTGCTAGTCTTAATTTCAGACCTGGTTATTCTCTTTTCATGCCATATTTCTTTGGTCTTTCAACTCACATTTATGATCAGAAGTATAGTATAATTCTTGCGGAAGTTTGGAGCAGATTTCTATTGTATATTCATTGCAATAAGCTCATTGTAAATGTTGGTAACAGTAGTACTGTTTCAGTCATTCTTATTTTAGCATTTAATTTATGTTTTAATTCAAACATTGTAACCCCTAGATGGTTTACCGCCAGTGTGGAAAAAGAAATTGTTAATCTCTCTTTTGTACCCACTAAAAAGTGGTGAATTCCCACTCACGAGTTGATGCCCGCTGCAGGGGATGAATTAGTTTGTTTTGTAATTTCTTCCCCCTACTGTATTAGTGGAAGTGTGGAAATCTTTCATGGCCGGTTCACCACCTAGCTCCATTCAATTGTAATTTCATTTCAGTTATTGCTTAGTTTTCTCTACCATATGACAACACCTCTCCTTCCTTGGGATTGAGTGTGCATTCTTGGCGTTGAAATCTTTTAAATTTGGATTTCAATTTTGGAGCTAACGCTAATTCATTTGGCGTAGTGTTGATTGTTTGTGAAACATTGAGAAAACATTGAAGGGGCATATTTCAAAACACCATAGTTGGTGTTCTTGTTAACCTGGCGTGCCAGGTGAATATTATAACTGAGGAGATCATGTTAATCAATTTCCTACATAAAGATGGGTACAACGCACCTAAAAGTACCATTTGTACGCATGACAGACTTTTTGTAGCTCCCCTTAGTAGCATCACCTTGTCAGTCCTTGTTGGACATAAGTTTGTAAACCTTTTTTTGATATAATCCTGGGGTCCGAACTCTTCAGAATGAAGTTGGGTATCCCCTGGTTAGTAGCCATGAATGTAGTTCCCTCGGTTGTGCACAAATGTCTAAAGTTTATTCATGAGGGTTCAGTGCATGTGATCCACGACACTAGCTATAAACCACCGGTTGTGTGTGGTAGTTATTCCTTAGACCACTTTTGGCCTACACCCGTTGGTCCGCTCCCGCCTAGGAAGGACCTCTTGTATCGGACCTATGAAAGGTACAAGAAAGGGCACTTAATGCCTAGAGTAAGATACCCTCCATCACCTTATGTTGTTTCACATAGGGCATGTTTAAAAGCTGACAGTGATGCCACCCTGGCGCATAGAAGGGAACAAGAGAAGTGCTCTTGAGGTTCTTCTTCTTCCTCTTCCGCTATCCAGCCCGCTGTTTCCTTTTGCCTTGTTGTAGCGTCATCGGATTTTGCTCCGTGTTTGTGAGAGAACCCTATGGTGCCCGCTTGGCGAGAGCCCAAGCGGTCAACATTTCAACTTCCTGTTCTGCCCACAGAGCCTAGGCTCGTTCGATATGGTAGAAGGAAACGTCCCCGCGGGGAATCCTCTATGTCTCGGCCTCTACGGCCTCCTATCGCTCCTATTCCCAAAGCAGTGAATGGGAAGAGGCCCGCCGCCTAGATGCTGGAGCCAGCTCCCCCCGCTGTCTCTCAACCTCTTCCTCCTACTCCCATTCAAGAGTCTATCCCTCTGTCGAAGACGGCTGTGATGGACACTCCCATGGCTAAGCATGAGCCTTCTATCCCTTCTAAACTTCTGGCCTTTGGCTCCCAGAGTCGGAGAAACTGCCTTGCACGCGAGCGCAAGCGCCGGCGAAAGGCTCTAGCGGTTGAGCAGGCCGCTTTGCAAAGTAAGGAAGGGGAGTCAATTGCCCCTGTTTCAAGGCCTCCTGTTGTTGTTTCCTCCTCTCTCGTCCCCTCTGCCTTGGTTATATTGAACTCGGTTCTACTTCCAGCTCCTACTGTGACCATAAACACCCCTGACCCTCAAAAGGCGCACGTGTTCATCGCTCCTTCAATCAAGCCGCCTCCTTTGATGTCCCTTCCGAAAATCTCGCCATTCCCTAAACCCATGGATATGTCGAACACCTCAATGGTGTCCGCCGCGGTTTTCTCCTCCTCTGTAGCTTTTGCATCGTCTATGGGGAGTTCAGATCGTCCGACGAAGAAGATGAAGGTTGGCCCTTCCAGCAATGGGGGGGCGTAAGAGGAGTCCCCCATCTTCAAAAGGTGGTCCTGCATTAGCATGTGTCGTCCTAGTGATAGAGCCAGTTCCCGCTTCCCCTAAGTTTGTCACTGCTCCCGAGTCACTCAATGAGATAAGTAGTGAATCTCGGGCGCCGCCTTCCCCGTCTGTTGAGGTAACACATGCCACTCCTGTAAAGTGCATGTTTAACTCTTTGAATGAGGTACCGGCCTTGTCAATGATTTTTGCGAAATCACTGACCATTGCTCCACAAGAACCAAGTGGAGGAGACCCCGAAGCATCTCCTTCCTTGGCCCTTGTTGCGAGAGGGTCAGAAGGTTCTCCCCTTAATATTCCACCGTTGCATGCCCGTCCGCCTTCCCCGTACAATGATCTAGATTGGCAAGCAGACGACCTCCCGATCGATGAATGTGTCATGTCCCTAAATTGGAGGAAGTATTCACTTAAATATTTATAAAGTTATTTCAATAACTTAAAATTATAAAATAACTTTATATTTAATTAATTTCATAAAGTGACTTACAATAAATATTATAACATAAAGTCACTTGAGTAATAAAATAATATTATATTCTAGAAGCTTCCTGGAGGTTATTGAGAAATCTTTATAAGGAGTTGTTGGCTAGGCATTTGGGACACTTGATTTGGATTTCAATTCTCATTACCAGTTTGGTAAGAAAGCTTGAATGCTTTAAATTGCCTAAGGATTTAAAAACTCCAAGGAACTGGTTTCGGTTGTGCAACATCAACCCTAACTGGAGTGTTGAGGAATCCACCCAGGGTTTCTACTTTGTGCTTCATTGAAGAAATTTTCAATTGCAATAGTTGTTGTATTATTGCAGCACTGAATATTAAGTTGATTGGGTGCAATAGCTGATTTATTATTGCATTCTATTGGAGATTAGCAACAGCTGATGTATTGTTACTTTGGTATTTATCTTGTTGGTTCGATTGGTCTCAAAATTTAATGTCCATTGGACAATTTTTGGGGAATTCGATTGCAATTTGATCATTTTCAGTATTAAGAGGATATTTGAATTTGTAAAGTCTATTTCCAGATTGGAGAATTTCGATTTTAGTTGCTAGATAAAAATCGGAAACATATGTGAAAGAGTTCGATTTTGGCACTTGGGAGAAATTATAGTTCAAGGAGTTCGATATTGAAGTTGGCACATCAGTTTATTATTTTAAAGAGTCGCAAGAAGACAAAAGGGTCTGACAAACAGTAGAAGAGTTAAATAATCGCTTAAGACAAGAATAAAACATATCTGAGGCAAAAGACAAATAGAGGTGTCAAAGTAAGATAAAACCAGAGATAAAGACAAATTTGCATCAGCATAAGGAGATCGTCTCTTTATTTTTAATCTACCAGGAGTTAAAGCCAAAGCATTAGAAATTTATAGGAGTAATCAGGTCCTGTCTGGGTGGTTGCTTCTATTCCAGCCACTAGATGTCATTTAATCTGAGGTAAAATAAGACAATCAAAGGTCAAGCCTAATTGAAAAACCCAAATAGGACAAGGAGAAAGCGATTTATTTTGGCAACATCTGCAAGCTGAATCGTGGCTTGTTTAGCCGCTATAGACAAACAAAGCCAAACGAGTAGCACTGTCATTATTTTGTATCATCGATATTATATTTAGGAGCTACTGAAATAAGACAAATCAGGGCTTTCCAAGAAATTCTACGCGCAGCAACTACACTTTGAAAGTGATTTGATTTATTGTAATGTCCCCTTCTCATCAGTAATCAGTTCCACAGCTCATCAGCATATTCTACTTTTAGCAAGTTCTAATTTTGGCAGGGTTTCAATTGACAAGACTTCAGTAAGTTTCCTTTTTAGTTGGAGTTGTTGTTGGTTTTGATTTTGGCTTTTTAGAGCATTATTTAGAGAAATATTTTTTTACAAGGCATTAATGTTATATTTTTAAATTGACCCCTTGGCCTAGTGTATCAACTTTAAGTTGTGGTTAAAAGGTGGTCATGAAGGGGGACGCCACATGAAGGAGTTATTTATTATTTAATGAAGTTTTATTATGCCTTGAAATTGGATGCCATCCTAGAGGAGAATTAAATATTTTGAATTTGAAAATATTTCAAAAAAGAGCTTTTGGCGTCCCTTTCTTGGAGGAGTTATGGAATTTGAAAAATCTCTTTCAATTCTATAAAAGAGAGAGTTTGCTCCAGCATTTTTCATCCATCATTTTATGCTAATGTTATCTTGTCAAATGACTTCATGAATTTGGCTTCAAGGAATGCTTACCTCCTAGCATTTGTCCGATTTCGTGTTTGAAAGATAACACCTGGTTGGCTTTATATTTGCTTCTCATCCAGACTAACAGATTGAGCTTCAAAGTTGGAGACTTTTGGTGATATTTTCAGTTTCTATGTTGTTCGTGTTCATACAACTGAAGTAGTTTTTTGTTACCAGCTTTTTGAATAAATTTAATCTTGTTCTAGGTATTGATGCATTGTGATTCTAGACCAAGGGCGACCCTTTCCACAAAAGATTCGAATTTAATTTAGAGTATTTTATTTTCTCTTACAAAATCGCCCCTTTCAGCAGGTCGTACCATTTCAAGAGAGCATTGGAGTTCGTGATAAATTATTGGTGGAGTTTTGATGCAATTTTGTCATTGCACATTGGGCGCCTATCCTCCAAAGAGTCATTGCAATTCGTTTCATTCCATTTGGAGGTATCTTGAAGTAGTTGTGAGCATTTTATTAGTTTACATTTTGTTGGTTGGTCATTTTCAGTTTATTGCTTATTATTATCAGACCTCTAGAAGTTAGGATTTTGGTTTATGTTTTCAGCATTTGAGAGATAATTAGTGTGGAAATCATCTTCTATCAATTGTGCTTTGATTCTATTGTAAATCTCTTGTAATTTGCAGCTGTTATTTATATTGTAAGACTGTAAACAGTAGTACTGTTCTAGTCATTCCTCTCTTGCATTTATTTGTGCTTAATTTCTCATATTTGTAACTCCTGGATGGTTTACCGCTAGTGTGGAGAAAGAACTCAATAATCTCTTATTTTGTACCCACTGAAAAGTGACGAATTCCCACTCATGAGTGGATGCCTGTCGTAGCGGTTGAATTAGTTTTTCTTTGTAATCTTTCCCCCTACTGAATAAGTGGTAGTGAGGAAATCTCTCATGGCTGGTTCACCGCCTGTTTACATTCAGATGTAATTTGCTTTCCAGTTATTGTTAAGTTTCCTCTGCCATATGCTATCACCTCGCCTTCCAAAGGATCTTGGTGAACATTCTTGGCGTTGAGTGCATTTAATTTGAATATCATTTTGGAGGCTAACGCTAATCTATTGGCGTAGTGTTGGTTTGTGTTGTGTAAATCTGGGGAAAAATTCATTGGCATATTTTAGGGGTATCAGAGCAGAAGATCCTGCCATCCTGTGATCAATTTTGTTTAGTTGTCAAATGAGCGAAAAAGAAGTCAGACGATTCATCAGAAGTCGGACCAGAAATCAGCATCAATTTCCACTAGTTCCAGAGGCAAAGACATTTTCAGAAGCCTAAAGAGATATTGGTAAAACAATTGAAGGTGCTGAAAAAACAGTAGAAAATATGTTAGAAAGTCTTAGACAAGTCTATGAGGAAAAAGAAACTAGAATGGAAAGTTTGACGGAATCATAGACTTGATGTCACAATTGTTATCAAAAATGGATCAGCAAGCATCACAAAATATTGGTCAGCCCCAACACAACCAAATTGGAGAAAACAGTGGAGTTAATGGAAATCACAGTAACAACAGTCTGGAGGTCAATGGAAGAGATAGGATTGTTGGACAGCATATTACAACCACTAGAGGATCTACTTCTAGGCCTCTTTTCCCTACTTTCACTCCAAGGGAAGAACAACCACAAGTGGAGGCTGCAACACCTTTTGTAGATGATGCACGGCAAGCTTATATGGAGTATGTTTCTCTACCTCCTGATATGAGAGATGCTTGGACCTTTGATCAATACATGAATCAAAGGAGTAGCAGAAATGGTGGAAGAAATAAGTATCGTCCTCAAATGACTCCCATAACTGACTTTCAACAAACTTTGGGTAATGTGACTTTGGCCCATTTTGATGGAAGTGACAAATGTTCGGCCAGATCATGGGTGCAAAAATTGGATAATTATCTTTCTCTTAGACCAATGCAAGAGGAAAATGCAATTAAATTTGCCACATTGCATTTGGAAGGAGCTGCACACTGTTGGTGTAACAACTAGCACCTCTGGAGTAAGAGTTGGTACGGACAGCTATGCACACTACGCAATGAGTGCTCTTCAAATTAGGAGGGGAAGCTCCGTCGTTGTGCTTGACAAAAGTACTTGCAAAGGAAATAAACTAAACTAAATCCTGTCTTTTTGCTTCAGTTGTAGAGGTACAAGGCTTTCTCAAAAACTATATACGTTGCAGCTGAGTTTTTCTGATTTTGCAGATCTACTAACTACAACTAAACTTAATAACTTAAATTCTATCCAGTTTCCTCAAGAAAACAGAGCATGAGGAAACGGAGCAAGGTTTTGACTATCAGACGATAAACGAGTTTACATTTTCTACTTGAAGGCAAGGTGGCGCAACTATTATCTCAATTTGAACAAGTTTATTGGGCACAAAACAGCTTTATAATCAGAATCGCATGAAACCCTATGTGGCATAACAATTGATCATAATGGTAAAGATGCACAAAACAGATTTATCTAAACTATGGGAAGAATTTACCATGACAATCTTATGAAACCCTATGTGGCATAACAATTGATCATAATAGTAAAGACTCACAAAACAGATTTATCATCACAATCGCATGAAACCCTATGTGGCATAACAATTGATCATAATGGTAAAGAGGCACAAAACAGATTTATCTAAATTTATCTAAATTATGGAAAGAATCCACCATTACAATTGCATGAAACCCTATGTGGCATAACAATTAATCGTAATAGTGAAGACACATGAACAAATACCAAAAGAGCAATATTGAGGGCAAGGTAGGCGCAGCATATATTTCTCTCAAGCAAAAGTTATTTACAAATGAGCAAAAGCTCTTATTTATATACATCAAGGTGAGGGAACCCTAAAATCACCTTGAGTCATCTACATGCAATGCATGCAAGATTGCTGCCAAACCCTAATGAAGTGCTATACAGTTAACTGGAAAACTACCATCAGTTAACGAAACATCTAATCTAAAAATGGACTGCGAGCATGCACGTCCTTATTGAAAGCGAGTTAACTGGAGTCAGTTTAAAAGCAATTCGAATAGATATGCATGAGGTCCAGTTAACTTGAAAGGGGAGGTCTATCCTTGAAGTAGTTGTGAGCATTTTATTAGATATCCTTTGAGACAGTTTTGTTGGACATTAGGTCAATTTTCAAGCTTTATCAACATAGGCACCTCTCGATGATATTAGTGCACTAGTGACGTGCTCTCTACTCTCAGCCAACTCTGATGAAGTATCTTTACCTTGATTCCAAGAGTAGATAGGTCTGCATATGTGCATCATAAGCCACACTCAGCTGGGTTTATTAATTGCCATATGAGAGATACGGAATTGTACCGTGTGGAGCATGGTATAGCAACATCTTCTCATCCAAATTGCCATATGCAACTAAGTGATTAAGTTGATGGAGGCTCAAACATCAGCAGGAGTGTGGTAATAGCCTCTGGTTTATGTACAAGGCTAGAAATATACTTGTGATTTCAGCCTTTGCCTTATCTTCTCCATCCTTCAGCACTGTCTGTAGCAACTTGTAGTAGATCAACCTGAGTCTGGCGTGTGCTACGACCAAGGTTAACTGTGATAACCTCGAAGTCCTGAGATTCCAACTCAGCCAAGCTCTTCCCCTGTGGAGGTATGGCAGTCTCGATGACAATCTCCATATCAGTGTTCCTCTCCACGTGGACCATATTCTTGACCCTCTTGTCTGGCACATCCTGATAAACCTCATCAAAATCGGAATGATTGGGAACATAGGATGGCTGCCTCCTCTTCCTTCCAAGCTGAGCTTCGATCCAAGATTGGTCTCGGCTAATGCTACTAGAAGGGTCTATACTAGCAACAGGAGGTACTGACGAGAGTGAACATGTAGAAGACCCACTGCGAGGTGGAGTGTCTAAATCCAATTCAATGTGAATTGGGACTGGTGACGGCTCTGAAACTGGTGTAGGAACTTGAGGCTGAACCTCAGGTACTGGCGGGCTCTGAACTGGCTCTGTGAGTGTAACAGTAGCAAGCGCCTTGCCCTTTGAATTGTTTGGCGCTTGTAATTTCTTAAGAGGGTTACTCCTCTTCTTTTGTTTAGGTTTTGACGAACTTGGGCACACTTACTCAGGTAAAGAGTGACCTCTCTTTGATGCTTTGTCGTATCAAGCACTTCTCCTTCATTGATAAACCTCCCACATTCCGACAAGAAAACAGAAATCTTGAGAGAGAGAAGCGGTTCTGCGTCTGAACCTCGAAGTCATCTCAATTTCAGTAATCCTCCATAGAAGGCTCATGATATAAGTTGTGTAATGTGAAAGATCATGACGGAAGATACTTAAGATGATATTTCTCAAGCTCTTGCCCTGCAATCTTTGCAATTGACTTGCACCAATACATTCCAAACTGGAAAGGAAAGTTGAGAGATGGTCGCTGCGGTGTAGAAGACGATGAACATCATGCATTCAGTATGATAACGTTAGCTGATTTCTGTTATACCGGATGTAGTTATGTTGGGAACTGAATAAACCAATCTTCCCATCCATCCATCAGTTTCCGTTTGTTTCTCCTGTATAAGTCAGGAAAGCCTCGTGAACACGCTTGAAATACGTTCACCTCGCTGATCATAATATTGGTAGACCAACAGGATCTCCTGGTGAACATTCTTATGTGAAACTCATGGGCAACTTGAGTGAATATCACATGAAGGATTAATTTGAATGTAATACATTTTGAAAACATTTGCATGTGCTTGACCTACACGATTCTAGAATCGCGTACTCATCCTTGTATTCACCACGCATTGTTTGGCAATCTGTTCTTCGCTTGTTTTAACCATCTTTCTGGATCTTCTTCTGACACTTGTCCACATCAGCATCAAATGCCTGCTCACACTGCTCCATAGAAATCTGTTAGGATGTTGAGGAATGCCAAAACTCCTTTCAATGTCCAAAGGTTTGAGACTGCAAATGATTCGTGGACATATTTCACGAGTAGTAGAATTGTAATGCTTAATACAAGACATCACAAATTCTCCACAATGAACGGAGATAGTTATGGAATCTAATTGCTCAATATTTTGAATGATTGAACCTGATCTTGATCTAAATGGCAACACTTTGTGAAGATTTGTCTCAACCAACCTGAGGAAGTCATGAGTAAGGACTGTTTTGGTCCTGTATTCCAGCTGAGTGAAGCATTTTGGAAAAAAACTTGACTATGTTCTCAAGATTTCGGAAAGCTAAAAATAGCCTGCGAGAGTTAAAAAAAAAAAAAATAGCCTTTCGAAGAATTATTTTCAGCGAAAAATCCGAGATATGGGTTTTGTCCAGAAAAGGATTCTAAGACAACCCAAAACGTCAGTTTTGCGAAAATTCAACTTCTACTTGATCGTACAAAGACTTTTCACTTGAGAAAATTAGTAACTCAAGAACGAATGTTTCGAAGTTAAAAATTCGTGAAAAATCAAACGCACAATTTCAACTCGAGGAAATTATATGAGAATGATCCAGATACTGAGACTTGTAGAATTTGCCAATTTCAGGAACATGCAAATTGTATTTTCTGAGAAATCTAAGATTGAAGGATGAAAAAGACGTTTTTATATGTTCTTCTGTGAAAGTCGCCTTAGATTTCTTCAAATTGCTGACAATTGTGAACTTTATCCTGCAAAAAGATATGTTAGGTAAAATCGCCTCTGGAAATTGATGAAGATTTTTCCTTTGATCTGGAAGAATTCGCCTTTGTTTGAAAACCACGAATTTTCCTCTTGAAATTTGCGCCTTTGTTCTGGAGAAATTCGAATTTCCTTTGAAGAAATACGAATTTATCTTGAATTTGAGAATTCGCCTTTAACCTTTGAAGGAATTTGCGAATTGATATTGAAAACGCCTTTGAGAATTGAGGAATTTGCGAATTGATTTGAAGTTATGAATTCCTTTGAAGATGCGCGCCCCTATCTCTTCTTGAAGAAATACGAATTGCTTTGAATTTGCTTTGAAAATTAATAAAACTCGATTTCCCTTTGAAGATATGAATTTGCTTTTGAAAAACAAGAATTTCTCTTAAGATTGGATTTGCTCTTAATGAAATCGAATTTCCTTTGAAAGCTCTGTGAATAATAATGAAGGTGCCATACTTTAAATAAGAAGAAATTCGCACCAATTGGTAACTGCAAGAATTCAAAACCCTGACAAGAATAGAAGATCTCTGATTGGTTGCCTTTCAGTTGAACTGCCACTGACTGGAAGTTTGAACTTAAATAAATAATAAAATATTTATTATCATGCAATGGCGCCAAAAATAGAAAATTGCCATTTTTAATGCTAAAATTGCAAAATAATTATTTAATATTTTGAACTTCAGTTGACAACTCGAATGAAGCTTCAGGATTCACCATCGGGCTTCACCGATTCCGAAAAGTCATCTCTTCAGCTCATAGGCGTCCATTTGCTCAAGTTATACCACTTTTTATTAACTTCCTATTTAATAGTTGACAAAGTCACGAATGGCCATCTTTGACACTGAATTCTGAGTGACTGGGTGATGCCGAGACTGAGCTGGAGAATTCAACGGAAAGCCTACTGAACAAGGAAGAAATGTCTGCTGGGAGACACTACTACAAAATCCATCATTTAACCCCTTGAAAAATTAGGCGCCCCTGATTAAAATGCTTTTACGAGTTCCAGACTTAAAACCATTTTCCTAAACTGCCATCTGACACTTCAAACGGCTGCTGACGATGAACGGTGAACCCTGCTGACAAGAAACGAAGTTCACTGCATCACTGGAGACATTCTGCATCCAACGGATATACGTACGACATCTGAAAAGTTCATTAAGGGCCTCAAAAGTAAAAGCGCCCCTGGCTCTTAGTTGCACTGATGTCATTTTGACGAAAGTTGAACTTTCATCCAAGTACCCTACTTTGACCTTTGATATCTAGAGCTGGGATGACCCGATTCGAGCACTATCTGTTTTAACGGACAGCCAGAAGGGCCCACAAGAGAAGTCTCTAGAGATGACGAGGCAAGAAAACTGCTTCTAAGACCTCAAAACTCCAGTGCGTATTTTATTTAAAATTATCGCTCCAGACTTGGCCATTTTCCGGATATCCTCACTCTTCAGCATCTCGCCAAAGACCTCGCACGTACAAGCGTTTGCCAAATCCCTAAGGCTGACGGCTAGGCTCATTGGATAGATAAAATGATTACGCTCAATAGCCGTGAAGACTTCGAACGCGAACGACCTCATCTGACAGGCCAAAAGGCTAGGCGCCTCTAGACTATAGAAATACACTGCAAATTGAATGTTGTCCGCCCGTGAAATTACGTGCTTGGTAGAACCTCCGCCACGATCACCTGGAACGTCGGATCAACAAGCAGGATGGTGCATTGCGGAGCTAGGCTAGAGTAGTACTGATGTCAGGAAGACTTCGTCTGCAAATTTTGGCATCTTAAGGCTCATTTAAACCAGCGCCCCTGAGCTGTACTTGCACTGGGAATCAATAGAGAAGCTCAGAAACGTGAAAACTCCATCATAAGCCCATCTTCAGACGACTGCTGCCGAAATTCTGGGAATCGGATGACTGCGTTTGATATCTCGTTGGATAAGCAGACTAGTCGAGAACGGATTGACTGTATTTGCCATCAGAAATACCAGAATTTACCCCCTCTTTAAGATGGGCGCCCTCAAGCTATAGTTGCGCTTTTCCCTGAAAAAGACAAATTTCTCATAGCTGGAACTTTGGGGATTTTAACTTTTGTCGCTGATTGCCGGAGCTGCAGGTCTCGGAAAGCTTCACTGGATAGCTCATCGGATAGCCAAACCAATTCTGAAGAGATTGACTGGATGCTTGAACACTTTCAGCAAGATCTTGACCTTCAAAAAGCTGGGCGTCCCTGGGCTATAGTTGCACTTTCTGGCTTTTCCTCTGAAAAATCTTCATAATCTAACCACTGAAAACTCTGTCTCGTTCACTGAAATGACCGTGTAACGTGAAATACCGTCGTGGGATGTTCCTCTATCGTGAAAAGCTCCATTCTGAGTCTCTGCTTCAGGCTCTAATCAATAAAACTGACTTTGACTGACAAAATATTGACAAAAACTCCATGCTTGATATTGCCCAAAAACTGTGTTTTACAACATTTAACAAGGTTTAGACTATTTTATGCAAAATGCCTTGATGAAGCAAAAAAAATTGGTTTGGGTACAACACACACGAATGGTGGTATCATGGTTTGGTCACTCTTGGCCATAACCTCATCCACACCTATAAAGAATTCACCAACAAGTTGATCGAGAGATTCAATACCTAGGATCCTAAGGTGAGATTCCGAGAGTTGGCGTAGTTCAAGCAACATGGATTTTTTGAATCATATATGGTTGATTTTCAAAGATTGTCAGTAATGGTGCCCAACATTACTGAAAGAAGACTTGTGGTCCTGTTTTCTGAAGGATTAACGGAGCCATTGAAGGATTGGGTCAAAGCCTTTGATCCACCAATCTTGGATGAAGCTATCAAGAAGGCAAGGAGCATGGAGTAGGCTGCCCCAAGGCCAAAATTTCAGTCAAAATCCTTTAGTCATAAAAAGGATAAGAAACATTCTTCAAGTTAGCCAAAGAAGTTTCCGCCAAAGATGTCAGAAGAACTCCAAGAGCAGCTTAGAAAGGATGGTGTTTGCTACACTTGTCGTGAGCCTTGGAGAAAGGGTCACTGTTGTTACGGAAAAGGCAAAGCACATCGAATGGAGGGCTATTCTGATTATGGATAAGAATTTGATTCGTCTGATCAGCAATACGAATCAGCAAGCAATGATGGTGAAGAAGCCCTTGAAGAGAAGCCTAAAGAGGTTGGAGATGGTAGTGCTTTAACACAACTTTCAAGTTTTCAAAAAAATGAATCCTTTCAGGTTCATGGAGTGGTTGGTTCTCAAAGGATTGTTGCTCTAATTGATACTAGAGCAACTCACAATTTCATTGACGAAGGATTAGTAGCAAAGAGAGGTTTGAAGACTAAAGAATTTGAAGGCTTCAAGGTGATGGCAACTGATGGATTCACCATGTCTTCCACGAGGAAGATTTCCAACCTTTCCATGCAGTTGGGAAATGATGAGGTAAAAGATGATTTCTATGTTGTTGGTATTGGTGACACCAATGCTATGTTGGGAATACAATGGTTGCGATCTCTAGAAGAGATCGCACTGAATTTGCAAACTATGGAGTTAAAATTTCAGTCAAATGGTAGGAATATTGTTTTGAGAGGGATGTCAAATAGGGGCCCTCGAATAGTGTCTTTGAAGAGAATGGAAAGGCTCATTCGTAACGATCAAGTTGAATGGGCAGCATGTTTAGTCCTACCAGCTAATCCAGTGGAAGAGAAAAGGCAATATCATCCTGATATCCAAGCCTTACTTTCGAAGAAGAGCAAAGTCTTTGGTAGCCTACCTCCTAGGCGACCTCCTGAAAGAGGTTGTGAGCATGTGATTGAACTAGAGGAAGGATCAAAGCCGGTCATCACCATGCCATACCGTAATCCAAAGAAGCAGAAAGATGAGATCGAAAAGGCCATCAAGGAGCTTTTGGAGATGGGGTTCATTTGGCCAAGCAAAACCCCTTTTGCTTCAACAGTGGTGTTGGTTAAAAAGAAAGATGGCACAATGCGTATGTCTGTTGACTACCGTGCACTGAATCAGAAGACAATCAAGAATAGATATTCTATTCCTAGGATAAATGAGCTTATTGATGAGCTCCATAGGGCTATGTATTTCTTGAAGATTGACCTTTGTTCCGGCTACCATCAAATTAGGATGAGGGAGGCGGATATTGAGAAAACAGCATTTAGATGCCATTTTGAGCATTTTGAATTTCTTGTCATGCCATTTGGTTTGACAAACGCTCCAACGACATTTCAATCTTGTATGAACAAGATTTTTAGACACCAGTTGAGGAAGTTCATGCTCATCTTCTTCGACGACATTCTCATTTTCAGTAAGTCTTGGGAAGAGCACCTCAAGCACTTAGAAGAAGTGCTTAGCATATTGGAGGTGGAATGCTCCTTTGCCAAAGAATCAAAATGTGAGTTCGGGATGACGGAGCTGTTGTATCTCTCTCACATCATCAATGCTAAGGGTGTCAAAGTTGATCCTAAAAAGATTAAAGCCATCCTTGATTGGCCACCTCCAAAGAATGTTTCTCACTTGAAGTGATCTTTGGGTTTATGTGGATTTTACAGAAGATTTGTCAAAGGATATTCTCAAATGGCAGCCCCCTTACATATCTTACAAAGAAAGGAGTTTTCCTTTGGACAGAGAAGGCACAAGGAATTTTTGATAAGTTCAAGCATATCATGAGTTCGTGTCCATGAAGAGCACAAAGATATACTGAGAGGGCGGAGGGGGGTGAATCAGTATATCAACAAACTTTTACCCTCTTAAACCTTTCATCAACTTCAAACTATAACACAAAATCAACTATGCAAGAATATCACAATATGAACAAGTTGACACCAAGATTTTACGTGGAAACCCTTTCGCGATAAAACCACAATACAAATAATGTACTTAATGAATTATATAAGCTTTACAATGAATCTAGGCACCAACCTACTTGAATCACTAATTTTTAGTTTTAGGCACCAACCTACAAAGAGCACCAACCCTTAATTCTGATTTAGTAGGCACCAACCTACAAGGAGCATCAACCCCTAATCCTGATTTAGTAGGCACCAACCTACAAGGAGCACCAACCCCTAATGTTCGTAGGCACCAACCTACTGGAGGCTTCAACCCCACTTGCCAAGCACCAACTTAGCAAAAATAATAATTTGAAGAATAATGTTCCACCTTCAATGTTGCTTCTCCAACGGATGATGGACAATTCCGCTCAAACACACTTCCTCTTGAAATTATCTTTCAAATCTAATCCAACATATGCACAGTTTCTTTCTTCAAATCTGATCCAAACTATGCTTCACGATTCCTTCATGAAATCTGCAAATATACTCCTTTCCTTTTGCTACAATTCTTTTCTTCAATATGCTGATCAAATTAACCTTGATATTCTGCTCCAAAAATGACTTATGAAGTCTGCACAAACTGTTTATCAAATTGACTCAATTGTCTTCACAAGGTCAGCCCAAAATGCTCATAAACCTTCAACAATCTGCTCATAGATCTTTACTTCTGATGTTCTATTTTGCTCAGCCTTCAACATCTACTTGTGCTCAGAAGATATATTTTTTCTCTTTACAACTCAGCACTCTCTAATCTTCAGATGGTATATATTTTTACATACTCACACATACAGCATGTGCTTGGATGATATGATCTTTATTCACACACAGCCACACACTACTCCTTTTGAAATGTTCACAAAATATTCATTATTTACACACATTCTACACCTGTTTGTAACTTAAAGATGAAGCATTTATTCCACACACTACCCTCAAATCTGAAATGAATATCAATTATATATGTTGCTTATGCATTGCAACCTTTGTGAAAGAACACCTCTCTTTGGAACCTACCTCTTCAAGGAATCTCTTCAAAAAACCTTATTAAACTTAATCATATCCTTTCCAAACTAAATCGCACCACTTTAGATCTGCCTTAATATATTAATTTGTTTGTCTTTATCAAAGGGACCTTTTATCACATCACTTCAAATTTTAATAATCACAAATTGAATCTTTAAGCTAGATTGCACCACATAGAGATGAGGCACATCTCTTCAACAAATCGTACCTTTTCACAAACTAAACAAGATTCCTTTTTGATCTATCTCTTAATACTAATCACTCCATTTCTTTGTGCTTTCTTCCAGATAGGCGCTAATCTTTAATTAGTAGACATTCAACACTTCCTAAGAACTCAGCAATTGACTTGCTGAGGTGGATTGTTTTTCTTTTGAGTTTCATCTCGTTTCTTCAAACTCCGTTTCTTGACCACGCCTTCTCATATAAGTTTGATGCTCCCAGAAATAAGTTTGATGCTTATTGAAATTGGAAGATAATGTCGTGGAGACTAAACTGATCCTCTCAATTATTATTAATATCTCCCAATACCTTTCATAGTCCCAAACCGAGTTTTTTAATACCTCCGCCTGATATTAAACATCATAATTTGTTTCTGATTTAAAATATCCCTCTTGAGATAAATCTTTCTATGAACCCGTGCGTTGCGTTTAGGAGCTCATATCGACTCCTTAGATGCCAGCGATGGAATTTATCTTTCGGCTTATCTCACATTGTTTCCTGATTGCCACGATATTACTTCCTCCAGATACACGGCAACTAAAACATCTCTTTTAATGCTCATGCGATAGAGGAAATCATATAATTTGTTAAGCAGGGTGCTTTACTTCTAAACATATTTCTTCAAGGAGTCGCACTATTTCAAGTAATCGTGCTTTTTCAACCATTAGTTATCTTTTGTTGAGACTCTGATTATACCTTTAATTTCTTTAGAATTATATTGCTTTCTTTAAATCTACTTACTGCTGCTTTTGACTTTAAACCATATAAGTCTTCAGATTGATCTAGTTGCCCTTCATCTTTAGACTAAATCGATTTCTTCAAAGGTGTTATGATTTTGCTCAAACTATTAGATACTCATTACTTTCACTAATTCTTGAAGAACTCCGAATGGATAATTGATCACTGAAGATCAATCCATACTAACTAATCTGATTGATGAATCTGAACATTAACCAATCTGGATCTGATTAAGATTCTGAGCTTTATCCCTTGCAACTGACTTGAATCAGTTAGATGTGATCTTTTAATTATTCTTTACCTTGACACCAATAACTTCAGCAATCAACCATGCTCATGTTATGCTTATGTTTGATCTGATTTCCTTCACCTAGTTTTCTTTTTATGTTTCTTATAAATCTTCCTTCAACTTTCTTTAATAACCTTTCTCATTAATGAATCTGCAGGTGTCCCTCTTATTCCTAATCATATCTTTGACATCAATGACACCATTTCCAACAATCCAATGTTGGCTCTTCCGGATTTCAAGAAGCCTTTTGTGTTGCAATGTGATGCTTCAGGTGAGGGAGTAGGAGTTGTTCTCATGCAAGACAAGCACACCATTGTCTTCAAAAGCAAGAAGTTAAGGGGAGCAGAAAAAGCATACTCAATTTATGACAGAGATGTTTGCAATTATGCACGCATTGTCCAAGTTTCGTCAATACTTGGTCGGGAGTAAATTTGAGGTTAAGACTAATCATAATAGTCTTAAACATTTTATGCGCCAAAAGGATTTGAATGAAAAGCAGCAGAAGTGCGTGAGTAAGCTCCAAGCTTACGACTTCGACATTGAGTATGTCAAAGAAAAGAACAATATAGTGGCAGATGCTTTATCAAGAAGACCCCATTTGCAATCACTTTGTGAGCTTTCAATAGATTGGAAAGAGTTAATTGCTACTGATTATGCCAAAAATCAGTTTGCAACCAGCGTAGTAGAGGGTCATTTACAAGATGAAAGGTATCAGTTGATTGATGGTTTGATCATCTATAAACGTAGGATCATTCTAGTACCTGAATCTAAGATTAACAAGAGGATTCTACAATCTTTTCATCATGTTGCCCTTGCTAGTCATCAAGGGTTTTTCAAGACTTATAAGCAGATCCGAGAAAAATTTACTTGGAGAGGGATGAAGGAAGAAGTCTTGTGCTACATAAGAGAGTGTTCAACTTACCAAATGAATAAAAATGAACACTCTTTTCCAGCTGGTTTGTTGCAGCCCTTGCCAATTCCAAATCAAAAATGGAAGAACATTACAATGGATTTCATCACAAGGTTACCAAAAGTGCAACGGCGAGATTGCATTTATGTTGCGGTAGATAGATTGACTAAGTTTTCTCATTTTTATGCTATCAATACTTCATTTACAGTAGCTCAAGTAGCTGAATTATTTTTTAGCGAAGTTTTCCGTTTGCATGGTTTGCCTAAGACTATTGTCAGTGATAGGGACAAGTAGTTCCTAAGTGCTTTTTGGCAGGAGATCTTCAGATTGAGTAATACAGTGCTCACTCCAAGCACTAGTTATCACCCGCAAACCAATAGGCAATCCGAGATTGTTAACAAATAGTTAGAAGGCTACCTCAGAAATTAAGTTTCGGAGCAGCAAAGAACATGGGTAAAATGGCTTCATTTCAGAGAGTATTGTTATAATTCTTCCTATCATATGTCAATTAAGATGTCTCCTTGTATGGCTCTTTATGGATATGATGCTCTTAACTTTGTAGATTTGGTGTTTGGTGGTAGTAGAGCTCCATAGGCAAAGGATATGCTTCAACAGAGCCAAGACATCTCAAAATCATTAAAGGAAAATCTGCAACAAGCTAAAAACCAGCAGCGTGTTGAGCGTTCTTTTGAAGTGGAAGATATGGTTTACTTAAGACTCCAACCCTATAGACAGTCTTCTCTCAAGAAGAGTGCTGGAGAAATGTTAAAGCCACGTTTTTATGGTCCATTCAAAGTCATCAAAAGGATTGGTGAAGTGGCATATGAGTTGAAGCTTCCAGCTGAAAGCAAAGTGCATAACGTCTTCCATGTGTCACGCCTCAAGAAGACGCTTGCGCACAACGTGGTCGCTACTACAGAACTACCTCCATTACATGAAAAAGAATAGTTGGTGCTGATTCCAGAGGAGATTCTTGACACTAGGGAGCGCTCTTTGAGGAGAAGAACAATCAAAGAGTACTTGATAAAATGGAGGAACCTGCCTGTTGAAGATGCAACTTGGGAAGGTGAAAATATCTTGCAACACCTAGATTTGCGGTTGCTTCGAGACAAGCAATCTCGAGGAGGGCGGACTGTCATGCCCCATTCTCATCAGTGATCAGTTCAGTAGCTCATCAACCTATTTCGGAGGCCCGTAGGCTCGTTGAGATGAAATTAGGGTTTCCTTCCCTTGGTGGTTTTTGGAATTTCTAGGGATTTACTACTTTTAGTAAGTTCTAATTTTGGCAAGGTTTCAATTAACACGACTTCAGTAAGTTTCATTTTAGGTTGGAGTTGTTGGTTTTGATTTTGGCTTTTTAGAGCATTATTTAGAGAAATATTTTTTTATAAGGCATTAATATTATATTTTTAAATTGACCCCTTGGCCTAGTGTATCAAATTTAAGTTGTGTTTAAAAGGTGGTCATGAAGGGGGACGCCAAATGAAGGAGTTATTTATTATTTAATGAAGTTTTATTATGCCTTGAAGTTGGGCGCCATCCTAGAGGAGAATTAAATATTTTGAATTTGAAAATATTTCAAAAAAGAGCTTTTGGCGTCCCTTTCTTGGAGGAGTTATGGAATTTGAAAAGTCTCTTTCAATTCTATAAAAGAGAGGGTTTGCTCCAACACTTTTCATCCATCATTTTATGCTAATGTTATGTTGTCGAAATGACTTCATGAATTTGGCTTCGACGAATGCTTACCTCCTAGCATTTGTCTGATTTCATGTTTGAAAGATAACACCTAGTTGGCTTTATAGTTGCTTCTCATCCAAACTAACAGATTGAGCTTCAAAGTTGGAGAATTTTGGTGATATTTTCAGTTTCTATGTTATTCGTGTTCATACAACTGAAGTAGTTTTTTGTTAGCAGCTTTTTGAATAAATTTAATCTTGTTCTAGGTATTGATGCATTGTGTTCTAGACCAAGGGCGACCCTTTCCACAAAAGATTGGAATCTAATTTGGAGTATTTTATTTTATCTTACAAAATCGCCCCTTTCAGCAGGTCGTACCATTTCAAGAGGGCATTGGAGTTCGTGATAAATTATTGGTGGAGTTTTGATGCAATTTTGTCATTGCACATTGGGCGCCTATCCTCCAAAGAGTCATTGCAATTCGTTTCATTCCATTTGGAGGTATCTTGAAGTAGTTGTGAGCATTTTATTAGTTTACAGTTTGTTGGTTGGTCATTTTCAGTTTGTTGGTTATCATTATCAGACCTCTAGAAGTTCAGATTTTGGTTTATATTTTCAGCATTTGAGAAATAATTAGCGTGGAAATCATCTTCTATCGATTGTGCTTTCATTCTAATGTAAATCTCTTGTAATTTGCTGCTTTTATTTATATTGTAAGACTGTAAACAGTAGTACTGTTCCAAACATTCATTTGCTGCATTTATTTGTGCTTAATTTCTCATATTTGTAACACCTGGATGGTTTACCGCTAGTGTGAAGAAAGAACTCAATCATCTCTCATCTTGTACCGACTAAAAAGTGGTGAATTCCCACATATGAGTGGATGCCCGCCGCAGCAGATGAATTAGTTTCGTTTTGTAATCTTTTGTGATGTCCCCTTCTTAGTCAGCGCGGCTGGATTTGAGGTTAGCCTATCATTCTAATCCTCGTAGGCTGGCAGTGGTGTGTAGAGGATCATTTGAGGCAGTTACCCGGTGTTCAGGAGCATCATTCTTTCAATTGATTCAGGTTGGACCTTCGCAGAATCTTTGAAAGAGGTTTTTCAATTACTTACTATTTATAGTAAGTCAGGCAGGCCGAAGCTGCTATTTTGGGGAGGGCACCTGGTTCAGCTGGTTAGTTCAGAGTCGACCCAGTTTGTCAGTTTGATGGTCAAATGGAAAATAATGGAGCATTTAATGATTATTAAATAATTGATATTTTGACTTTATGTTATAAAGTCACTTTATTAATATATTTAAATATTAATGATTAATGGCATATTATAAAGTATTTTTAATACTTTATAATAAAGAGAAATATTTATTATAATGAATAATTATTTATTCATTAAAAGATGGGACGCCATTTATTTAATATTTTCCCTAAGTTAAGAAGGGCGAATTTAATCATTTATTTAAATGATTATTAAAAAGAAGCTTGGGTCGAATTTTTGAAAGGGTTATATATACGTTGCCAAGACAAATCGAACTCTTATGTTATGATTATTCAATTTGTCTTACTTTCTCTCAGAGCATTGGGGTTTGCAAAGCTAGGGTTTCAGCAGACTGATTGATTTTGGAGAACGTTCCCTCTTCAGAGTCGGGCATACTGAGACTGTGCAATACCAATTGAAGATTGTCAGTTGAATAACTTCACTCAGAGGTTATTACAGAGTTTTACAGTTGGATTTCATTCAAGGTTGGATCGATTCACTTCCAGAAGGCGAATATTATATTGGCAGTGCTTTGTCTTGCATTTGGCACATATCTCAAGGCCGTATGAATTTATTATTTGCTGGTACAAGCCGTACCACTGCATCAGCAAGGCTGTACCTTTTACTTTTAGCTGGACGCCTTGATTTTTGATGCTCTGCTACTTCTGTCTTGGGCGCCTAGGTGTTCTGGAGATTTGGCGTTGATTCTGGAGTCTAAAAATTGTTCTTTTATTTGGGCCCTACATTTATACCTGTCTTCTGGCGACTGCAATAATCAGGTTTTTTTCCAAAATAAATATTATTGTCTTTCCTGTGCATGTTGTTGAATCACAGTGTAATCATTCAGAATGATCAATAAACCATCTGGTATCAATACTTGAGCTGTATTCTGTAGATTTACGCATCTAGTATTTTTATTTAATTTTTTCAAGCATTTCCTTGCAAAATCGCAATTTATCATTTATTGCAAAAACCCATCAAAAAATCAAAAAAATACAAAACAAACAAAAAATCAGTATTCTCAGTCAGAGGTTTGGGTTGAGAGACACCTGGTCTCTTACAGTGGTATCAGAGCACAGTTTTCCTGCCATCCTGTGCTTTTTCAGTTGCTTTTTCAGTGAGCAGTGTGCTTTCTCGATGCTTTTTCATGAATAGTGATATTATTGCCTACATCAAGGGTAGAGGAATAGGCAGAATTGAGGATTGGACAGGTCCACCTATGCCTGAAAGTGAGACAATATCAAGGGTTCTGGGTATTCATAGATCCAGTTCCAACAGCAGCGAGAACAGTGTTACAACACTGATGGCAGATCGTGAGATCCCTGCAGAGACACTTAGAGATTCAGGGAAAGCGCATGCAGAGGGTACTGATGAGGAGTTTAGGCGCAGGCACGATAATATGATGGACATGATGTCCCAGTTGATGGGCACTATTAGACAGTATACTCCATCTCAGCCGCACTATATCCAGATCGGACAGTCGAGCAAGACTGCAGGAGTGGACCAGCCTTTGGCATGAGCACCACAGTAGCCATCACCAATCTATCATGAGCGTAGGCCTGGACAACCTACATTCATATCTAGAGAGACCCCACCTCCGACTCCAGTGGCAGAGCAGCAGGGTCATGATCAGGAGTTTCAGCCACACAATGGCATGTCAGTAGCGGATGTGACTAGATTTCATGGTGAGTATCTATCATTAGCACCTGAGATTAGACAGGCTTTGTCCTTTCATGAGTTTATGGATGTTCATAAACCTAGAGGAGGAGGTAGATTTGATTGTAGAGCTCCTCACCACCACCAGCCACAGCCACAGGTGAACAAGGATTTACAGTATGCGGTTAGCAAAATCACCTTGTTATACTTTGATGGCTCCAATAAGACGTCAGCGAGGTCTTGGGTCTAGAAGTTGGACAATTATCTATCACTGAGACCTATGCAGGAGGACGAGGCCATTAAGTTTGCTACTTTGCATCTTGATGGGTTGGCGCATGATTGGTGGCATCATGGCATGTACACACTTGGCCATCATGCAGTCACTACTTACCAGGAGTTCACTAGCAGGCTCATAGAGCGTTTTGACAAGAAGGATCCAGAACTCTACTTCAGGGAGCTGCTCAGCTCAGACACACAAGTAGTTTGGATGCTTATGTCGGTGAGTTTCAGAGGGTTGTAGTCATGGTGACAGGCATTTCAGAACGGAGACTTTTTATTCTCTTCGTCAAGGGTTTGATGGAGCCTATGAGAGGTTGGGTCAAGGCATTTGATCCTCCTACCCTTCAGGAGGCCATGAGGAAGGCACGTAACATGGAGCTTGCAGCACCTCGCAGCAAGTTCACTTCAAACTCGACACCCTACACGAGGCCTAATAGGTCTTTTGACAGGAATAGGCCCTTTCACAAAAAGAGGGATCCACCTGATCCTAGAGACAAAATGCACCACCCTTTGACAGAGAAACACTGAATGATCTACGTAAGAAAAAATTGTGTTTTTGGTGCAAGGCACCCTATGATGAAAAACATGGATGCCCGCTTCGTCCCAAGGTTTAAAAAAATCAGATGGAATGGTTTTACGAGGAAGAAGAGCAATCTGATATGTCAGACCAGCAAGCTGATTCTGAGCATTCAGATGATGACAGGTCCGAAAATGAGGGTGAAAACGAAGGAGGAAGGAAGCTATAGGAGGCACATTTGACTAGCCTTCAGAGATATGGGTCGTTTAGACTTCGCGGGCTCCTAGCAAGTCAGAAGGTAATCACTCTACTCGACACTGGTGCCACTCATAATTTCATTGATGCACGGTTGGTAGAGAAACGTGGTATACAGACAGAGGAGTTTGAGGGTATTCGAGTCAAGGTGGCTGATGGGTACACCCTCAAATGTGACAGAAAGATTACTGATCTCCCGATGCGGTTGAACAACTATGAGTTCAAGACCGAATTCTATGTTGTTAATATGGGAGATACTGATGTGGTGTTAGGGATGGCATGGCTTCACGATTTTGGTGAGTTCACACTCAATCTATGAGACATGGAGATGAAGTTCGAAGTTAATGGGAAACCTCATGTCATCAAGGCCATTAGAGACAGTAATTTGAGGATGGTTTCGTATAGGCGGATCGAGAGACTCATTCGTCATGATATGGTTAACTGGGCTGCAGAGTGTATGTTCATGCCAGCACAACAGGAGCAGCAGAAGGGTGAGTACCATCCAGACATTCAGATACTGAGGACTAAACACTCCAAAGTGTTTAGCGACATTCCACCTGGTAGACCTCCAGATAGAGGCACTGAGCATATCATCGAGTTGGAGGAGGGCACAAAGCCCATTATGATTACACCCTACAGGCATCCGAAACGACTCAAGGATGAGATAGAGAAGACCATCAATGAGTTATTAGCTATGGGGCATATTAGACCTAGCAAGTCACCTTTTGCTTCATCGGTTGTATTTGTTGATGAATGATAGCGTCGGTCAGATCTGGAAGACGATTGCTGCAAGCACCATCGTCATACCTGATTGAAGCTTATCGTTATTTGAGATTTCTAGAAAATCATATCTTACGAGTATAAAATTCGAATTACATTTAATGTTATATTCTAATCGAAATTTATATGTTCATTCGCTGTTTAGTATAAATGTGTTATGCTAACATTTTTAACCTATGTGTTAACCCGCGCTCTAAAGAACGCATCCCATGAGTGGACATGTCTCCACTCGTGGAGACACGTCCTCTCATGAGACGTGTCTATTAGAGGAAGGGTTTCCTCACATACATATGGCGAATCCTTCCCTGATATGCAAACATAGAAATCGGACAATGTTCTGCATTCAGCACATTGATTATCATTAAATCTGGAAGTCGAAAATCTGTGTCTTTCTAGAAGTCGAAAATCTATGTCTTAGTTTTTTGGTAGATTTCTGAAACTGAGAATACTTATAGAACCCTTAATCTCTAATACTTGCCATTAGATTTGTTTACAACTACATGGTATCAGAGCCACGTCGTGCGAATCCTAAACAGATCTAATATCAGTTTGCTCTAGAAAATTCGCATTTTCTAAAAATCGAATTTACTCACATTCTTCATAATGTCAAGTGTGATCAGATTTGAAGATCGCCTTGCTGGAGCAGACAATTTCACATCATGGAAGTTTAGAATCATGATGATCCTTAAGGAACATAAGTTAGACTCACTTGTGAGAGAAAATCTAGAGGAACCTAAGTCTAAACTTGAGAAAACTCAATGGGTAGAAAACAATGAAAAAGCCATGAAAATCCTTGTAGATGCAGTTAGAGATCATATAGTGCCCATCCTAGCAAAACATGAAATTGCATACCATATGTTCAAATCTCTTGAGAAAACTTATGAGATCAACAACACCTGCAGGACCCTTGCTTTAAAAAGGCAAATTAACAATGCTCAAATAAACAAAGGAGAGTCCATTAATGCATACTTCATGAGGATTATTGAATTGAGAGATCAATTATCCACAATTGGATATCAGATTGATAGCAAAGAATTAACTCTAATTGCACTAGGAGGCCTACCAAACTCATGGGAGTCATTCGTTCAAGGAATAAGTGCAAGCTCCAAACTCCCTAAGTTTGACAGGCTAAGAACTGACTGCCTCCAAGAAGAAAAAAGGCTCTCCTCAAAAGAAAACAAACAGAAAAACGTAGATGAAGATATTCATGTACTCAACACATCGTCTAATAAAAGGAATAAGAAAAACTCCTACAAGAAAGGATCTTTTAAAAGAAAGAGAAATTCCAATGGAAAGGGATCCTCTAAAAAGAAAGACATCTCTCAAGTACAATGCTTTAGATGTGATCAATATGGTGTGATGAGCCTTGCTAGCTCACTGCTCAAACCCCTGTCTTTTTTTTAAGTCTATTTGTGTTTTTTAGTTTTTTTGAGAAATTTTGTAGACAGAAGAGAAGGGGCGCATCATATAAAAGCTCACAGAATGAAAACTTGAGCAAATTTAATCAAACTGATATTGTAGAAGGTGTTTATTATCATCAACAATGGATTTAAAACATATAAACATACCCGAAAGCCTCCAGATTTTTTAAATAAGAAATCCGATCAGCATAGTGAAGAACTGACAAAAACTGGAGTAGAGAGTTACAAACTTCAAAGTTTATTCTGAAACTGAAGCTAGAGAGAAATATAGGTAGGGCGCCCAAGTTCATGAAGAGAGATCCTCCGAAAGAAGACGTTTCTCCAAAAAGCAAAAAAAACCTTCCTTGCAAGTGCCACGCCCTTTCAAACAAAAAGCACCAAAAACCATCTCTGAAGGTGTGCCCAAACAGCCATGAAGTCTGCCATGGTGAAGGAAGAACAACAACCAATAAACCCTCTGTTTTTGATGAAGAACACTACAAAAAATCTGTTGAAGCACTGCAGAACTTCTGAAATGAAGCTCTCTAAATCTGCACTAATTCAGCTGATCTCTCACAACTTCACAAGTGCTCACACTGAAGAGATTTCGTTCTCCAATGGTGGATTTGCTGCAAACCTGATCACAGGATGAAAGCAAGGGAAAAAACCTCCAAGGCAAAGTTGAAATATTCAAAAAGATGAGTTTCTCATTGCCCAAATCCCTTATAAAGCAAAGGAGGTGAAAACCTAAGAAGGCCGTACATTTTAGGGCTTTAGCTCATTTAAATTTATGGAAATAAACTTAAGTCACTTTCCATAGTCTCCCTTTTGATTTTTGGCGCCTCCTTTAAGTGAATAAAAGATATAACATTAAAATATTCACTTTAGACTTAATTTAAGTGAAATAAAAATTGTAAAGTCAATTTGACTTTATAAAAAGACTTTAAGTTAAAAATTAACTTAAATCACTTAAGTAAGCCTATCTCCCTCAATTCTCAACAGAATTCAATGCCGTCAGAAGCAAAGAAACTCCTGTACTGCCAAGGCCTGCAATGAGCCTATCCACAATCTCAGAAAATGAAATCGACCGAACTCTCCAGAAGGTACCACTGACCCTCTAACCAATCCAGTTAGCCCACAAGGGTCCAAGAAAAGGGCTAACACACTGCATCAGGTGACTAACTAGAGTGGGGACATCACATATGGCCACTATGCAATGAAGTGCCCTGACAGATCTAAACAACAAGCATCATTTGCGAAAGTAGTAAAGTCAAATTTAGATCATGAATCTGAAAACTTTGTGTTCTATTCAGCCTTATCTAGTCAAGTATCTAACAATATCAACAACTGGGTGATTGATAGTGGTTCTTCGAGGCACATCACAGGGTTTAGAGAACACTTAGACACTATGACTGAAGAATCTGATGAAGATGTCACAATTGGGGATGACTCTACACATCAAGTGAAAGGGGTTGGAACTTGCTCCATCTCATTGAAATCTGGTCTCTCTCTTCAACTCACTGGGGTCTTATTTGTACCTGGAATAAAAAGGAATCTTATATCCATCTCTGCCCTTGAAGACAATGGTTATAGAGTTACCTTTATGGATGGGAAAGTTCTAGCATGGCCTAAGAACTCAACAATCAAGAAAGCCAAAATCATAGGTGTGAGACAAGGGTATCTTTACAAACTTTGCACTGAAGTCAATCAAGCCCTTACCCTTGACACTTTTGATTCAAATGAAATTTGGCATAGAAGATTAGGACACCTTCATTTCCGTGCCCTACCTTCTATAGGAAAACTTGTAACAGGCTTACATAAGTTAAAAACATCCCATGAAGGAACTTGCAAAGGTTGTGCCTTAGGAAAGAATACAAAGGGATCCTTTCCAAATAGTTTGAGCAAAACCCTAAATGTGTTAGAATTGGTTCACTCAGACTTATGTGGACCAATGTATGTACCCTCTAAAGCACGATTTCTCTACTATGTCATATTTGTAGATGATTTCTCTAGGAAAACCTGGATCTATTTCCTTAAATGTAAAGAGTCAATAGAAATCCTCAAAAGGTTCAAAGAGTTTAAAGCCCTCTCTAAAAACTTCTCCGGAAAGAAAATAAAAACCTTAAGGACAGACAATGGGAAAGAATACACCTCTGAAATTTTTAAAGAATTTTGTATGAGTGCTGGAATTAAGAGGGAGTTCACAGTGGCTTACAACCCTCAACAAAATGGGGTTGCTGAAAGAAAAAATAGAACCACTGTAGAAGCTGCCAAAGCAATGTTGCTTGACCAAAACATTGAAACCTCTTTCTGGGCTGAAGCCTCTAAGACTGCTGTCTACATCCAAAATAGATGTCCTCATTCTCATCTTGACAACAAAACTCCTGAAGAAGCCTTCACTGGCATAAAAACTGACATTAGTCACTTTAGGACTTTTGGTTGTCCCGTCTATATTCATGTGCCCAAGGAGAAGGGATTCAAACTTGAACCTTCCGGAAAGAAAGGGACATTTATGGGATATAGTGAAACCTCCAAAGCCTACAGGATATACATACCC
Organism: Sequoia sempervirens; assembly: GCA_007258455.2. NCBI lineage: Eukaryota > Viridiplantae > Streptophyta > Pinopsida > Cupressales > Cupressaceae > Sequoia > Sequoia sempervirens. Next base: position 6,781 of record VDFB02379694.1, on the reverse strand, counting down.
GGGCAGAAACAAATTGAATTGAGCAGGGATGTTATCTTTGAAGAAGACATTGCATTCAAGAGGGCAAGAAGTTCTAGTGAGACTGAAACCTATTTCCCTAGAGTACCTGAAATGGAACTTGCTCCTGAGATTCAGAGGGAGCATCCTGAGGAAATGTCATATGAACTTCCTTCTACTTCAAATGAGAATACAGATGTCAACGGCAGAAAGAGACCACTTTGGGCCAAGAAGATGATCAAAGAAGCAGAGAATCATGCAGCACCCAAAGGAACGTTCAGGGAGAGCAAAAGACCCAAACGCTTCTCTAGCTATGTTGCCCTTATGAACGATATCATAAACTCCGAACCTGCAGTGTTTCAGAAGCCTTCAAAAATCACGCATGAAAAGATGCAATGACAGAGGAATATCAGTCCATTCTAAAGAATGATGTATGGGATGTAGTGCCTAGACCAAAAGGGAAATCTGTTGTCTCTTCCAAATGGCTCTTTAAAATCAAGCATGCTGCTGATGGCAGTATAGAAAAACATAAAGCACGTTTTGTGGCCAGAGGTTTTTCTCAAAAGGAAGGTATTGATTACGAAGAGACATTTGCACCTGTTGCCCGTTACACATCAATGAGAGCAGTGTTAGCCATTGCAACAGCTAAAGGTTGGAAGATCCATCAAATGGATGTAAAAACTGCCTTCCTAAATGGAACCATTGAAGAGGAAGTCTATCTGGAACAGCCTGAAGGTTTTGTGATACATAAACATGACTCACATGTATGCAGACTGAAGAAAGCTCTTTATGGACTTAAACAGGCTCCCAGGGTCTGGTATGAAAGAATTGACAGCTACCTCTTGGGATTAGGATTTTCCAAGAATGAGGCCGACTCCAATCTCTACTTCAAGGTAATCAAAGGTGGCATGCTAATAATTATTTTATATGCTGATGATCTGTTGATAACAGGAGAAGATCACCTCATTGCTCAAGGGAAGCAGGATCTAATTTCTGAATTTGACATGAAAGACTTAGGCATTCTTCACTACTTCCTAGGTTTAGAAGTATGGCAGAAATCAAAGGGCATTATACTAAACCGAGGGAAGTATACTATTGATATTTTGAAAAGATTTGGAATGTTGGACTGTAGACCGATGTCTACACCTATGGAAACCAACCTTCACAAATTGAAAGAAGCAGCAATAGAATCCAAGTGTGCAGATCCAAACCTTTACAGACAAATGATTGGATCCTTGATGTATCTGGTTAACACCAAACCAGATATTTGCTATGCAGTGAATGTTCTCAGCCAGTTCATGTGTAAGCCAAAGGAAATTCACTTAATGGCTGTGAAACATATTTTGAGGTACCTTCACGGCACTATTGGATATGGTCTTCTTTACAAGAATGATCAACTAGATCTTCATGGGTACTTTGATTCAGATTGGGCTAGAAGTGTAACCGATCGAAAAAGCACATCAGGATGTTGCTTCAGTTTAGGATCAGCTATGATCTCCTGGATTTGCAGAAAACAATCTTCAGTTGCACAAAGCTCAACAGAAGCTGAATACATTGCAGCCTCCATGGGAGCAAGAGAAGCAGTTTGGCTTCGTAAATTGCTTGTGGAACTCTTTGGTGAGCCCTTGAATCCTACAATTATTCATTGTGATAATCAAAGTTGCATCAAACTCTCTGTAAATCCTGTCTTTCATGATAGGTCGAAACACATTGAGATCCCCTATCATTATGTAAGAGATATGGTGGAAAAGAAAGTAATTCAGTTGGAGTATATCAGTACAAATGATCAAACTGTAGGCATTCTCACCAAGCCTCTCTCCCGAATCAAGGTGGAGCACTTCAGGAAGAAACTTGGTATGGTTGAAATGTAATTTGTTATTTATGTTTGAAATACAATTTGTTTATAAATTGTACTAATATATATAAAGATGTTTAATGTGTAAACTCTTTTGTCATGTGTGTGACTCCATGACTTTGTGGGCCTACTTTCCTGTATGCATTATTGAAAGGTGACGATCCTTCTAATAATGAATACTTGTAATTGAAATTGTAAAGTGACGATTCTACGATGATCAAACTATCATGATAAATATCATGTGACTTGATATTATGGACATGTCATGATAGTATCTCTTATTGATATCATGGGACTTGATATCATTTGTAGATCATTATGATCCTTAAGAGATAATCATGGTGGATATTTATATCCATGGATATGCCATGAATTATGGTAGACATCATGTGACTTGATGTCAGTGCACATACCATAATAAGATATGATATGAAGAATGTCATGTGACTTGACAATATTGAGAAATCATATTATGTCTTAGATATCACGTGTTTAGGTGATATCTCTAATTATTTGTTTTGATATGTCTTCCCTAGCTAAGAGGGAGTGTTGATGAATGATAGCGTCGGTCAGATCTGGAAGACGATTGCTGCAAGCACCATCGTCATACCTGATTGAAGCTTATCGTTATTGGAGATTTCTGGAAAATCATATCTTATGAGTATAAAATTCGAATTACATTTAATGTTATATTCTAATTGAAATTTATATGTTCATTCGCTGTTTAGTATAAATGTGTTATGCTAACGTTTTTAACCTATGTGTTAACCCGCGCTCTAAAGAACGCGTCCCATGAGTGGACGTGTCTCCACTCGTGGAGACACGTCCTCTCATGAGACGTGTCTCTTAGAGGCAGGGTTTCCTCACATACATATGGCGAATCCTTCCCTAATATGCAAACATAGAAATCGGACAATGTTTTGCATTCAGCACATTGATTATCATTAAATCTGGAAGTCGAAAATCTGTGTCCTAGTTTTTTGGTAGATTTCTGAAACTGAGAATACTTATAGAACCCTTAATCTCTAATACTTGCCATTAGATTTGTTTACAATTACAGTATTGGTGAAGAAGAAGGATGGATCACTTCGGATGTGCATAGACTACCGCCAGCTCAATAAGAGGACAATTAAGAACAGGTACCCAATACCACGCATCGATGAGTTGATTGATGAGTTGCACGGTGCTATCTTCTTCACAAAGATTGACTTGAGATCCGGGTACCACCAGATTCAGTTCTCAGGTGCGGAGATTCGTGTTGGTCTTCTTCGATGACATCCTGGTGTACAGTAGGTCATGGGAGGAGCATTTAGCTCACTTGGATACAGTTTTGGGTATCTTGGCTGAGGAGTCCTTTTATTCCAAGGAATCCAAGTGTGAGCTAGGCATGGCGGAGTTGTTGTATCTGGGGCACATCATCAGTGCCAAGGGAGTTAGTATGGACCTTGAAAAGATCCGGGCTATAGTTGAGTAGCCAGTACCAGAGAACCTTACACAGCTCAAAGGATTCATTGGGTTGTGTGCTTTTTACAGGAGATTTGTTAGTGGGTTCTCACGTCATGCCGCACCCCTTACTAATTTGACAAAGGGGCTTTTACTTTGTCACCACAGGCGCAGGAGTGCTTTGACACGTTTAAGGTGATCATGACTTCGTGTCCAGTGCTAGCCTTACCTGACTTTACGAAGTTATTTGATTTGTTATGCGATGCTTCAGGGGAGGGCATTGGTGCTGTTTTGATGCAGGAGAGGCACCCTATTGCTTTTGAGAGCAGGAAGCTTAGGGGTCCTGAGAGGTTTTACAGCATTTACGACAAGGAGATGTTAGCCATTATGCATGCTTTGGCTAAGTTCAGGCAATACTTGGTAGGCAGCAAGTTCAGTGTGCGTACAGACCACAATAGCCTGAAACACTTCCTTGGACAGCGAGACCTAAATGAGAGGCAGCAAAAATGGGTCAGCAAACTGCAATCATATGATTTTGATATTACTTTCATTAAGGGGAAGCAGAATGTTGTAGCTGACGCCTTGTCTCGCAGACCTCAGTTGAATGATATGTCACAGATCTCCGAGGATTGGAGGCATCGGATCGTTACGGAGTATGCTAAGAACCCATGGGCTTCTAGCATTATTGATGGGACAGAGCAGGATAGTAGGTACACCATTGTAGATGACTTGATCATTTACAAGGGGCGGGATTTTCTGGTTCCTCATTCCGAGTTGAGGGATACAGTTTTGAGAGACTTTCATGATCTTCCTATGGCGGGCCATCTCGGGTACTTCAAAACATATAAGCTAGTTCGGGAATGGTTTACTTGGAAAGGGCTGAAAGCTGACGTTCTTCAGTATGTCCGAGAGTGTTCTATTTGCCAGCAGAACAAGCAGGAACACACATATCCTGCTGGATTGCTTCAGCCACTTCCGATACCTGACAGGAAGTGGCAGTGTTTATCGATGGACTTTATCATGGGTTTGCCGAAAGCCCGAGGTAAAGATTGCATTTACGTAGTGGTTGATCGGTTGACCAAATATGCACACTTCTTCCCGATTACTACTGCATTCACAGCATCGCAAACTGCAGAGCTCTTCTTCAGAGAGGTACTCCGATTACATGGGTTGCCTCAGACGATAGTCAGCGATAGAGACAATCAGTTCATGAGAAACTTTTGGCAGGAGTTGTTCACGCTCTGTGGGACCGAACTGACACCGAGTACCAGCTACCATCCGCAGACAGATGGGCAGACGGAAATTGTCAATAAATGGGTGAAAGGTTACTTGCGCAATTACATAGCTGGACAGCAGAGAGCTTGGGTGAGGTGGATATACCTCTGTGAGTATTGTTATAACTCTACTCACCACATGACGATACAGATGACGCCCTTCATGGCATTGTACGGGTATGAGGCGCCCAACCTTTTGGATCTGATATTGAGTGATAGCAGAGTGCCGAGTGCAGGGGATATGATGCAGAGTCAGCAGGACATTTTGAGGTCTCTCAAAGACAATATCCAGCGGGCACATAATCAATAGAAGCAGTATGCTGATCAGAAGAGGGTTGAGCGTTCTTTTGTAGTGGGTGATATGGTGTATCTTATGTTGCAGCCGTATCGTCATTCTACTCTACGGAAGAGTGGTGCGGAGAAGTTGAAACCTCGTTACTATGGCCCATTTCGTGTTGTCAGACGAGTGGGCGAGGTTGCATATCAGTTGCACTTACCAGCAGATAGCAGGGTTCACAACTTGTTTCACATTTCTCGCCTGAAGAAGGCATTGGGTCAGCATGTGACACCCTCTCCAGTTTTGCCACCCCTTGATGATGAAGGGAAATTGATACTAGTACCTGAGGCCATCCTCGAGATGAGAGAGAGACACCTTCGGAGGCGGGTGATCAGGGAATATCTGATCAAGTGGAGAGATTTGCCAGTTGAGGATGCTACATGGGAGTCCGAGGAGATTTCACAGCATCCAGAGTTGAGATTGCTTGAGGACAAGCAATTTCAGGGAGGGCGGCCTGTGATGTCTCCTTCCTAGTCAGCGCAGCTGGATTTGAGGTTAGCCTATCATTCTAATCCTCGTAGGCTAACAGTGGTGTGTAGAGGATCATTTGAGGCAGTTACCCGGTGTTCAAGAGCATCATTCTTTCAATTGATTCAGGTTGGGCCTTCGCAGAATCTTTCAGAGAGGTTTTTCAGTTACTTACTATTTATAGTAAGTCAGGCAAGTGGAAGCTGCTATTTTGGGCAAGGCACCTGGTTCAGCTGGTTAGCTCAGAGTCGACCCAGTTTGTCAGTTTGATGGTCAAATGGAAAATAATGGAGCATTTAATGATTATTAAATAATTGATATTTTGACTTTATGTTATAAAGTCACTTTATTAATATATTTAAATATTAATGATTAATAGCATATTATAAAGTATTTTTAATACTTTATAATAAAGAGAAATATTTATTATAATGAATAATTATTTATTCATTAAAAGATGGGACGCCATTTATTTAATATTTTCCCTAAGTTAAGAAGGGCGAATTTAATCATTTATTTAAATGATTATTAAAAAGAAGCTTGGGTCGAATTTTTGAAAGGGTTATATATACACTGCCAAGACAAATCGAACTCTTATGTTATGATTATTCAATTTGTCTTACTTTCTCTCAGAGCATTGGGGTTTGCGAAGCTAGGGTTTCAGCAGACTGATTGATTTTGGAGAACGTTCCCTCTTCAGAGTCGGGCATACTGAGACTGTGCAATACCAATTGAAGATTGTCAATTGAATAACTTCACTCAGAGGTTATTACAGAGTTTTACAGTTGGATTTCATTCAAGGTTGGATCGATTCACTTCCAGAAGGCGAATATTATATTGGCAGTGCTTTGTCTTGCATTCGGCACATATCTCAAGGCCGTACGAATTTATTATTTGCTGGTACAAGCCGTACCACTGCATGAGCAAGGCCGTACCTTTTACTTTTAGCTGGACGCCTTGATTTTTGATGCTCTACTACTTCTGTCTTGGGCGCCTAGGTGTTCTGGAGATTTGGCGTTGATTCTGGAGTCTGAAAATTGTTCTTTTATTTGGGCCGTACATTTATACCTGTCTTCTGGCGACTGCAATAATCAGGTTTTTTTCCAAAATAAATATTATTGTCTTTCCTATGCATGTTGTTGAATCACAGTGTAATCATTCAAAATGATCAATAAACCATCTGGTATCAATACTTGAGCTGTATTCTGTAGATTTACGCATCTAGTATTTTTATTTAATTTTTTCAAGCATTTCCTTGCAAAATCGCAATTTATCATTTATTGCAAAAACCCATCAAAAAATCAAAAAAATACAAAACAAACAAAAAATCAGTATTCTCAGTCAGAGGTTTGGGTTGAGAGACACCTGGTCTCTTACATCTTTCCCCCACTAAATAAGTGGTAGTGA
>VDFB02379693.1:0-15654 GCA_007258455.2 Sequoia sempervirens | reverse complement strand
AACTATCTCTAACCAACTGAACAAAAAGATTGTAAAGAACAAAATAGCCAGTGTATGAGCTGTTCAAGGAGGTTAAGCATTGATTTTGATGGTTAAGCCTTTTTAGGCAAATTTTATGTATAAAAAGAGGGGTAGAGATGGGATTTTCCAAGTCCAAGTGGTGAGAATGAGAGAATGCTCAGGAGATTTTGACGACATTTCTGCACATCAGAGGAATGTTATGCTGTTGTGCTTGAAGGAGATAGTCTTGAAGAAATTGTAACTATTTTTGGAGTATAATCGGATCGGTCACTCCGTTGGAGAGGGGCTCAAAGACGTAGACCTTAGGGACGAACTCCGTTATCAATTGCATTTGCTCTCCTCTTTATTTTCTCTCTTTCTTTTCAGTTCATTATCTTGGCAATTATATTATGTTAATTTGTTCATTTGAGCATTGTATTAAGTGATCGTTTCACGCATATCTCTATATAAGCAATTGCCCAGACTTATATAGATCACAAATCATTAAGGTTAAATCTTTTCTCAAATATTAGGGGTGTCAAACTTAAGAAGAAAATCATACTTATGGTCAGTTGGGCAACAATAGATCGATTATTGAGGTGAGTAGAATCTCCTTTGAATTTTGGCTTTACAAAACTAAGGGAGGCTTCCCTAAGGTGTTGAAAATAATAACTATAGGTAACAAGTGTATATCCTATTACAAACCATACCCAATACATAGTATGCCCCTATATAAGTTGACACTTCATATCTATGTACTACTTTGAACAAATAAGATTCCACAAAGATGGTCTAAAAAATGTCTTTTGATAACCCCTAACATTGTTATGCACATTCAAATGCGGTTGTAAAAAAACATATTGCAACACATTAAAATATGTTTAAATTTAATTTATTTTGATGTGTTGAGCTGGGAGGTGGATCTATTAGTAGATGGGTGCCTATATCCAATTGGAAAAAAATATAGATTCATACAAAACATGCAATAATTATAATCATAACTTGATACCTTAACAAGGATATAGTTTAATATCATATCATTTCAAATACACATGTACATTAGGTCCTATACATATATTTGGAAAATAAAAAAAAATTATAGAATATTAAAAGAGTCTACTTAGTAATCCATAAAAAGACATTAATATTTCCTTTATTATCTTGAAAAGATACCTTGCAAAAGCTTTCTAAGGATTTTAAAATCATATAGTTGATCAAGTAATCAAAGATATATTAGGAAATAAGGACAATGTACATGGAGACAGTTAATCAAGGTCAATTCCATACTTAAATTCATTCTTTAGATATTAGAATGAATTCATTACAAACTTGGGATGAACTCATCATTATAATGCCAAAATATGTTTTTCTAGTGTTGGAAGCTAAAAAATTATAGGGTTTTATTGTACAAGTTTATTCTATTGTTAGGATCTTAGTATTTTCTTCTTTTAATCAACCCTTTTTACAATGAAATTTTAGGATTACATTTTCTTTTACAAGTTACACCTAATGGTGGGGGGGGGACAAAGCTGTAGGAAAGCCGTAAAATTCTAAGAAACCAAAGAGGGGAATGAAAACTTGCATAAAATATTAAAATATAGGATGTGCACATTGTAGTGGACACCCATACCCATCATGCAATATTCCTCTATGACTTAAGGCATGCCATTCTTTTTAAATAATAAAAAAACAACAATTTGTCCTCCATATTAATGTCAACCTTTGGCCATGATGTCCTAGGGAATGGTGGAGCAAGAAATACTTGTAGAGAAATCCATTGGAAAATGATAGTCATAATAATTTGTAGCTAAGAGATCTATGCATGCCCAGGATGGGTAAGAGAGTGTATTGAGATAGGGTTTTCAAGTGTTTTAGGTGAAAAATAGAGTTTTAGACTTTGGAGGAACCTATTGAGATGTGTAAAGGTACATGCAAGGTCCAAAAGTCCAAGGAGGAGGAATTCTAGGAAAATAGGTGAGGGTTAATGTTGCCTCTTTGTGTGTCCCTTTTTATTCCTCATCAATTATAATCGATCTAAGAAATATTAATAGGTTTATGATTCTAAAAAATTCCTCTTCCCTTTGGTTCTATTGGGACTTTGAGTTCTCTTTGCAAATTTTGGTCCTTTAAGGGTTTCAAGTTCCGTTTGAAGATTTGGACAAAGTCCAAAGTCCAAATCTCCAACTTCCTTCCTCGTTCCCCCTTCTCCTTTTCTTCTCTTTGACCCTGTTAAGACATCAGGTTCCCTTTGGAAATTTTGGTCTTTTCAAGGTTTCTAGTTCCCTTTGGATATTTGGACAAAGTCCAAATGTTCAAGTTCCTCCCTCCTTCCCAACTCTCATCGCCTGATGAATTTTCATGTTTTGAACCCAAAATCCCTATTAATGTTGCAATGACTCCTCAACTAGTACCAAATCTGATTTGTGGATCTATAGGAAAGACTTTAAATGCATTTTTTAACCAAATCTAAGTGGAAAAATAGTGCCCATGCTTCATTTTTTGTTTGTAGATTAATAATTTATTAGAAGGCCATCCCCAACCAAATTTTGTAGTGGATTTTGTGGAGGTTTCTACTCTTTATCCACTAATTCACCAATTTGGAGGCATGGTGTGGATGTCAAGGCCTTTTTGGTAGGATTTTGGATTGGGATTTGAGGTAGACATTTTTGCACATGATTTATAGGTTCGTGGCTAGATTTTTGTCTCTACCACATGTTCGCTCTTTCTCTTGCGACCTTAAAATGAATATATCGGGAAATTTTGTGCTTATTGTAAGGGTTATTCTTTATATTTTCTCTAGCAGACTTATGCAACCTTTTTATTCCAAAATTATAAAATTGGATTTATTGTTTTATGTTAATACAATCATTATTTAACCTCCTCTCTACTTGTATCCTATATGATGTTTGATACTTCTACACATGCATAAAATGTTATGTTCTTTTCGAATTTTTATAATTGTGATTAATTGTTGTAAGTGTTGATTGTGGGTTATCTCTACCCGTTTTATGATATTTCATATCCCATCCTTCATGCTTGCTTATAAACCTGATGAAACAGGGAACTGTGTAATCTTCTTTAATGATTTTGTTGACTCTTTCTGCAAAATTTTAAAGTAGGAAGAAACATGTTTTGATCTTGGTGCATCACCCTCCTTGAATTTCCTATATTTCTCTCTTCCTTTCCTTTTGCAAGTTGATAAATATGATTATCTTAGGGTTGTTTAGTGTTGAGTTTGATCTATTGGAAGAATGAAGAAGAATAGCTAACTATACAATTTTTGTGTTGTCATTGATGTCACCATGTTATACGAGTTGTGATTGCAAGTCTAAGTCATTTTTTAATCCAGTATTTTGGTCTGACGTTTGAACCAGTATATAGTTTACATCCTCCAGTATTTTGTTCTGCAACCCTCTGCGATTGGTAGTTGTTGTGTGTGGTTTTTGGAAATAGTTTATGGATATTGAAAGCATGTATGTTCAAAAAATTTCATGCTCTAGTGCTCGTATGATGTATCGACATTATTCTGTTGATTGCATCTTGCTATTAAGCCTATCTCTGGCCAACCTCATGGATAATTGGTGGCATGGTGAATTAATTTTGTTATGCAGATATATGTGTGACCTATCTTAGGTCTATGCCAACACAACGTAGTGTGCTACACATTTTAATTTATTGTTTGGAAAGACTTTGTGGATGCTTGAAGCCGACAATTGGTATTTTTGGTAAACAAGGATTGCATATAATTAGGGCGACCTAATTGATGCTTGTGAATATGTTAGATATATATGTCAGATAGTTTTGAAGATTGTTGCAAGAGAGAGTAGAGGAATGACATTGATGCAAATGTGAAGAAGTGCTAAAATGATGAAGTGTATCAAGTAAATCTATTGAGCATCACTGGAATTGTATCGACACTTGTTAGGTGCACTCTCATCAGTTCATTTCAGCTGTGAAGCCAATTTTGTTTTGTAATCCTTTTTGTAGGTATTGAGCCTCCTTGTGTAAGCAGTGAGCTTTTGTATCTAGACAGTGATTCCTATTCTGGGCAGTGAGCCTTATATATTTAGTTTTGGAATTACTTTATATTGTGAGTTAATCATCATCGTGGTTTTTCTCTTATTGGGTTTTCCACAAAATCTAGTGTTCATTGTGTTGATTTTACTTTTTGTTATCTACATTTCATGTTCATACTTAATAACAGAATAGTGTGGTTGTGAAGTTGATAAGTGTTTGAATTTGGTGACAACTAATTCACCCCCCTTCTCAGTTGTCCTACGCCTTTTAACAATTGGTATAAGAGCTTTGGTTCCTTGGTGAAAAGCTTAACTGCTTGAGGATCCTGAAGGTTGATCAAATGGATGATAAAGAAGAACTCCGGGCTACACTTGAAGATCTTGATAAGGCTAAAAATTAAAACAAAGATCTGAAAGAAAATCTCGATGAGGCAAATGAATGTGTTTGAAAATTGAAAGAGCAATTGAATAAATTCAAAGAAAGACATAGAGAAGTGAATGAGTAGCAGAAACAAGAGATCATCAGATTGAAAGTGCTAGTAGAAGAAAATAAGAGAATTGAAGAATGTCTAAATACAATGGTGCAGAGCAAGACTGATGAATGCACTAGAATTGAACAAGAGGTAGTGAACTTGAAAGTAGAACTGGAGAAAGCAAAACTCTGTGAAAACAATTTCAAATCTAGCTCCGACAAGCTTGATGAGTTGATTGTAGGACAAAAACCAAGTAAAGACAAAGGTGGCTTGGGAAATGAAACAGGTGAAAGCTCAAAGGATAATCAAAAGACTCAAGACAAAGGGAAGCATAAAATAAATCCAAGAAACTTTGCTAGAAGACCTCCTGTGAGATAGCCTAATGCTCAAAGGTATCCCTCTTTCAATGGTGTCTGCTTTACATGTAACAAATTTGGTCATAGGGCAACTAAGTGCAGAAGTAAAATGAATCAATTTTTTGGTTCCTTCTCTGGATAATGTTTTTCATGCAAGAAATTTGGACATAAAGCCACTGAATGTAGATCTTAGGTAAGAATGATTAGTCAAGTGATGATGAATAGGTTTAATGGAGGTAGAATGAATCAATCCTTTAATGGCTACTGCTATACTTGTAACAGATTTGGACACAAAGCGAATCAATGTAGATCAAGGGTTAATGTAGGCCAAATAAATCAAAAAAGTGTTGTTTTCTATAACTGTAACAAACTCGGACATATCTCAAAATTTTGCAAAAGTAAGAAGGGAAAGCAGTATGCTCCAGTAGAGAAGAATGAGCCAGTGAAGAAAATTGACAAAGATGAGGTGAAGCAAGATATGAATAAGATATGGAGGAAGAAAGAAGAAGAGCTAGAGACAACAAATGTGTCTATGCCCTCATCAAGTATAGACAATTCCTTTGAGAATTAGACCTAGCATGGTCTTGGGGGGAGCATTAACATAAAACTGTACAAACCCCCTGGATGTATGGCGTGTCAGAAGTTGGCATGAGGATATATTGTAAAGAATGAGTGAACTGAGGTTATGGAAAAGAAACTAGAAGAAAATTTGCAAGAACGTTCTTTTGTGGATTGATTTAGGGTTTACAATTCAAAGAAATAAGGGTTTTATCAACTTTTTGAAGTCTACCACATTTAATGCGAATTAGGGAAAACCAATGGTGTATAAAGTAAAATTCATAAGTATTTTTTATCACTTGTGCACTTGAAGAGTTTGAAAGAAGACTTGGAGCAATCTTGAAGCAATCTCGAAGTGATTTGAAGCAATTCTGAGGAATTATTATAAATAATTAGGAGTTATTTCTTAGTTTACAAAGAGGAAGAAGGGAAAAGGAAGAAGTTTCGATTGAACAATAATGAATTCAAGAAAGATAAGCATGGCAATGTATAGAGGATTGAGTGGAAATATTTGAATGAAGTTGAAGGGTGTTGAATTGGAAGAATTTGATCATAGGAAGATGAAGGAAATGGAACTAGGGATGAAGACAAATAAATTGCAAAGCATAAAAACCCTAGGTGTGGATTTATGGGGAGAATTTCCCTAGTTTGCAGACAAAGAATCTATCTTGTTCTTGTTAAGTGGATTCAAGAACGACAACATTATATTGGAAAAACCCTATCTGATCATGAAGGAGGAAATTGAAGCTATTACTGGTTTATGCAGTGTTGGGGACCTCCTTGGGAAGAAAACCATGAAATACAGAGATGTGGAGGAACTTACTAGTATTGACAAAGACCCTTGAGCTCTATTGATAAATACTATTGTTGATTCTGTTGTAAGGTATGTTGCGTACGACATCTCTTATAAAATCTATTTCAGAAATCGTGAAGGTTTGACTCTGGCTATTGTTGTATATCTTGCACACATGATGGTTAACGAAAACAAGCAGTTTGATTTGTGTAGCCTATTACTGGAAAACCTAATTGAGAATGTCAAAATGTCTTTGGTCGAGGGCTATCCTTTTCGACTTGGGTCTTTGCTCGTATGTATGATATTTTACTTTTTGAGCTCGCTACCAGGAAGAGAGAATGTTGAGTGGGAATTCGGTATTCCTATCAGAAAACAAGTTTATAGGTACTTGGAATTGATGGAGGAAAATGTAAGTGTTTGCAGAACCTATTTTGCATCCCTAAAGGTGAATCTGTGCTCCGGTATGTTAGTGCCTAGTCAGTTTGAAGTGGGTTCATCCTCCGGTAAGAAAGAATTGGAAGTTATCATTGGTGAGTCCCCTCTAGAATCTAAAAGGAGAAAATCTATCACAAAATATGTTATCACTATCTTGGAAGAAAAGAAGAATGAAGAAGAATTTATGTTTGGATATGACTCCTTTGATCTAGAGGATATATAGATGATGTTAGATAAAGGTGATATGAAGAAGGTTGGTGAAATGTGGATTGCATGCTCACCGATTGAGAGACTTAAAATTGATGATGTACTAGTTGATTATTTGCTCAATAGGGGTATCTCAATTTTAGATGTGTCTAACTCATTACCAGATGATCTAGTAGAGGTTATTGAAGAAAGAACATTGTTGGAAGAACCCAAAGGTCATTAGTTCGAAGCTATGATTGAGAGAAGATGTAACAAATCCAAACAAGTGTTATCCAAACACATTAATGAGACAAGATAATGCATCAAAGAAATATCTGACATCTACAGCTATTGTCTCCGGTAGCTGGCAGTTGTTGACAATTTTAGAAGCAGAATTGAAGCCATTGAATTTGAGATGAATTGTATTGGAAAGAGTTTTGATTTCCTCAAAGACAAGAATGGAAAATAGAGAATATGAGTTGGTGAATTGCAAGTGGAGTTGCTGATTGCTCAGAGACAAAGAGAATACTTGGTTAAAACCTTCTGGTTGGTTAAAGAAATTGTTGAGGTCTGGTTGGATCATCTCTCCGGAATACTCTTTGATGCAGAAGATTGTGAATGACAATGTCTGTTTTCGGACCAGACATCCTCTTTTACGTAGTTGTCTTTATTAGATGGTATGAGTGCAAGGATGAATTTGGCTGTGCTTGCTTGGAAAAGGATTCTTTCAATCATAACAGATAGGTACAAGAAAATATTTCATGTAAAAAGTGTCATTTTCACTTGAATGTTTGAAATGGGGAGTTGGAATTTCTTTATATATACAATGTTACCATGTACATACGTTTACATCCTAGTTTTGGTCACCCTTTTCCATTGATGTCAAAGGGGGAGAGAGGAGTAAAAAGGGAAAGGACAATGATGATAAGGGGAAATAATGTTTCTTTGTAAATTTTGGCACAAATTTCCATCAATGATAAAGGGGGAGATTGTTGGAAGAATGAAGAAGAATGGGTAACTATACAATTTTTGTGTTGTCATTGATGTCACCATGTTATACGAGTTGTGACTGCAAGTCTAATTCGTTGTTTAATCCGGTATTTTGGTCCAGTGTCTGAATCGGCATAATACTTACATCCTCTGGTATTTTGGTCCTCAACCCTCTGTGATTGGTAGTTGCTACTTACGGTTTCGGAAAATATTTTATGGATATTGAAAACATGTATGTTTACAATCTCTCATGCTTTGGTGCTTGTATGGTGTATTGGCATTATTCTGTTGATTGCACCTTCCTATTAAGCCTACCTCTGGCCAACCTCATGGATAATTGGTGGCATGGTGAATTAATTTTGTTATGCAGATATATGTGTGACCTATCTCAGGTCTATGTCGACATGATGTAGTGTGCTACACATTTTAATTTATTGTTTGGAAAGAATTTGTGGATGCTTGAAGCCAACAATTGGTATTTTTGGTAAACAAGGATTGCATCTAATTAGGCTGACCTAATTGATGCTTGTGAATAGGTTAGATATATATGTCAGATAGTTTTGAAGATTTTTGCAAGAGAGAGCAGAGGAATGACATTGATGTGAATGTGAAGAAGTGCGAAAATGATGAAGTGTATTAATTCAGTCTATTGAATATCACTGGAACTGTATCAACACTTGTTAAGTGCACTTTCATCAGTTCATTTCGGCTATGAAGCCAATTTTATTTTGTAATCCTTTTTGTAGGAAGTGAGCCTCCTTGTGTAAGCAATGAGCTTTTGTATCCAGACAGTGAGTCCTATTCTAGGCAGTGAGCCCTTTGGCAGTGAGCCTTATATATTCGGTTTGGAATTACTTTTTATTGTGAGTTAATCCTCACTGTGGTTTTTCCCTTATTAGGTTTTCCACGTAAAATATGGTGTTCATTGTGTTGATTTTACTTTCTGTTATCTGCATTTCATGTTCATACTTAATAACAGAATAGTGTGTTTGTGAAGTTGATAAGTGTTTGAATTTGGTGACAACTAATTCACCCCCCTCTCACTTGTCCTGTTCCTTTTAACAGGATCAATATCTCTGCATCTAGATTTGAGAGGAATTCAAAGTTCTCTGGAGAACTAACCTCATTTTCAATGTCCCACATCTTAAGGTTGGTTCCATTGTGTCATTGAAATACTGAATGACATGTTCAATAGGGTGCAATCTCATATGAAAAATATTTTTGGCATGCCCAATGGGACCAATCTGATGCAGGAGCACCCGAGCGCATGCGCGATCCACATTGACCAAAAACATTTCCAATTTGTTTTCTTTAGTTTTGGTTTGGTTTGGTGGTCTTTGGCATTTCTCGACAATAGAGATGATTGGCACAGTCAGATTTCATTTCGAACTCCTGACAAAAGTCACAATGGAATGTTGATGAAGATCTTACCCATTACTTATATTCAAACAATATGCAAGCATATGGAGAGGTTCCCTTGGTGTAAATTTTTATCTGGGCCTAGATTTGACAAATAGAATATAAAAATAAAGAACTTTTAAAAGTTTTAAATTTTGGTAGGAAGACTTAATTGAATTTTTTATCCTTTGTGGGGTGCAAAACATTAACTTTAAAGACAAGATTCAACCATTAATAGCAAGGCGCCATCACATAAGGTTGAGATTTTATGTCTTATGTTCCAAGTGTAACTTTGCTTGGTGTGATAGTTTTGAGCAACATTTGAAACTTAGTAACTTGTGGTAGACGTCTCATATTCTTGAACCTTATTCATTTAATGAAAAATGCTATTCAGAAGACACAAAGTGGAAGAGGAAGGGAAACAGTGAGAAATGAAGAGGCAACATGGAAAAGAGGAGGTGTGTGGTATTAGGGAGCTGGGGTTGCGTAAGAAAGTGGGAGAGTTTAAAAAGTAAAATAAAAATTGTAGAGAAAAGGGTAAGGCATGGGCTGCATATGAAGGGAGTGTGCTAAGCAAGAGAAGGACGATAAAAGATTGTTTGGTGGGATACACAAACTAAAGAGGAGAAGAAGCAGCTACTTAGGAAGCATATTGGTGGAAACTCGTGGAGCTAGTGTTAGTTTTAGGATCAGAATGAAAGCAATCAAAAAATGCAACACATAAGACAATGAATACAACAAGATACCCTGGGAAGACCCTCCTACTCGAGGGAGAAAAACCTAACAAGAAATGATCTATCTTATATATATATTTGATGAATAAGCACAAAAATTTGCTTACAACTCAGGCCTTACTCAAGGCTGAATTTGTACAATGAATAATGACACCTCTCCTTGATGCAAATATACAAGTGAATGTGATTTTCCTTGAGATTAGACTGCTGCTACAAAATGATCTGCTGCTACAAAAAGATCTACTGCTACAAGTGCAACTTCTTCTTAAATGAGCAAATTGGAATGAATGATCTTATTTGAAAATTGATCTACTGCTTAGGAATGCGAATGATGAGAGAATGTTATGATTTTTAAATGAATGATCGCCACCTTGTATATATACAAAACTAGGAGACTTATCATTTAGGTCGGCTCCATTAGAGGATGAGAAATATAAAATATTAATTGCAACATGAAGGATGACCAGCCTTGAACCAGAGGAAAATAGCTCCTGAAGCTATAAAACACTAACACTCCCTCTTAGCTAGGGAGGTATTTTCTAGATATCCTCATCATGGAGTCTCTCAACATGACGCTCATAATGGTTGTACCCGCATCTCAGTCTCAGAGATGTACAAGAGTTCATCATGAAGTCTCTCAACGTGATGTCATCATGGAGCCTCTCAACATGACGTTCACAATGGCTACTCCCATGTGTGGAAAGAAACACATCTCAGTCTCAGAGATGTACAAGGTTCCATCACGAAGTCTTTCAACGTGATGTCATCATGAAGTCTCTCAACATGACGTCTCATCTCAGTCTCAGAGATGAACAAGGGCTCACACCTCATATTTCTCTGTCTTAGAGAAATATACACTACAAGGGCTTTCACCTCATATTTATCTGTCTCAGAAAAATATACACTACAAGGTATTTTACCTCATATTTCTCCATCTCAGAGAGATATACACTACAAGGGCTTTCACCTCAGATTTCTCTATCCTAGAGAAATATACACTACAAGGGCTTTCACCTCATATTTCACTGTCTTAGAGAAATATACACTACAAGGGATTTCACCTCATATTTCTCTATCTCAGAGAAATATACACTACAACAAGTCTTCATGATGATGTGACTCCCTTTGAAGCTCCAAGTGTTGGCATCAACCTCCTGACCTCCTTGTCCAAGGTTGCCTCTATTGTTTTGTTAGACTCCCTTTGAAGAAACTGATTGACTTTAGAATAAGAAACTTTCTGAAACGACTTTAGAGCTTGGCTCCTTCAGAGATGTCCCTATGTCAATTTCCGTAGTAGAAACATACTGTGTAGACCTTAATTTGCAATCTCGAGCAAAGTGATCATACTTGTCACACCTGAAACATTGAATGTGAGAGAGATCCTTCTTATTCTTCGGTTCTAGGGAAAAATTTGATTCTCTTTCTCTATTCCTCTTTCTTCCTTTGCCTCTTTCTCCAAAAGTATGTGTAGCAAGAACTTGATTTTCTACATCATGATAGTTTCACCCAATTCCTCTTGCTACCAACCTGGACTCTTCTTGAATACAATCAACTCGAAGACGATCAAACTTGGGCAACTTAGATCTCCCACTTATGCTTTGAATAAAGGGTTCCCAAGATTGAGGAAGACCATTTAGTGCCAACATAAGAAGATATCTGTCTACAATTATTCCCCCAATAGTGCTCAACTGATCTCTCAAATCAACAATCTTCATAAAGAATGAGATGACTGAATCTTCTTTATCCATTTTTACATGGTGAAGCTATTGTCTCAAAGTAAGGGCTCTGCTGGTATTGTTGATCTCATATAATCCTTTTAGAGTATCGAACATTTATTTAGCTATCTTCAACTTGGAGATGATTGGTACTAGGTGATTCTATTGGCATATGGATTCTAGTGTTATTGATGGCAACCTAAGTCATTATTCTGGTCTGCAGATTAGGATTTGTTCATACCAACAGGCAGAGTAAAGAACAAAGTATTACCGGAAGAGAGAATGAAGAACAAGGTATCCGGTTAGTATGTCGATCTGTATGCTTCACCAGATTATCCTTTTGAGTTGTGGATCTCGGGGAAGGTTGTTAAGTATCTATATTATCTTATTGTTAAGTTTTGTGATGTCGCATTAATCGGTGTATAAGTTAGGAGATTCGGCAGGATGATTTTCTGTTTATTAGCTCAAGGTGGGTGACTTAGTGAATATGACATGTTGTGGATATTCAAGGAATAATTAATTAAGGTATCCTATGCTTGAATATTTTGTTTTGGGTCCTAGATATGCTGTGGCCGACTTTGATGGGTGTGCATCAAATATTAAATGTGGATTGAGCCGACTATTGGAAAATATTTTTTATTTTGTTGAAGCTGACATGAAGTGACTAAATCTTTGATAGTGGATATATATAAGAGATCAGTTAAGGAGAAAAGGTGAGTGTGAAGTATATTGCGAATGTCAGAAGGGTTGTTGACCAATTTGGAACAGTTTCACTTGTGTAGAGGAGGATTGTTGTGAAGCGAATTAAGGTAGAGCGGAACAAAGTGCAGAATCAGACAGAAGGTCCAGAATTTGATCAATGAGCCTCACTGAAACTGAAACCGGACATTTTTAGATGCTACTTTCTCATTTCAACTCTTTTTTGTAATCCAAATATGTTGTAAGGAAGTGAGCCTTCCTAATTTTGAGCAGTGAGCTCTAGGCAGTGTGCCTGAATGCATGTGCATTCCCCTTTTTCTTCATACTTTTAACAGAGTATAAATTATGGATTAACCTCCACCGTAGTTTTTCCCCTAATAGGGTTTCTACGTAAAAATCTTGGTGTTATGGTGTTTTGATTGTTTCATTCATGTGCTTGCATCTTTACTTTTGTTTAAATGTTGTAAATGGTTTAAGATCTGGATTGTAATTTAAATATTGTTGAACACTGATTCACCCCCCCTCTTAGTGTTCCTTGAGTCCAAAAATTGGTATCAGAGCAAGGTTCCTCTGCAGAAGTTAAACAACTTGAGGTGGATCTTGGAATGCAATGGACTTTGGTGGTCTTCAACAACAAATTTTGGTGGCACTTGATGATCTTGATCAATATAAAGTAGAAGT
Organism: Sequoia sempervirens; assembly: GCA_007258455.2. Lineage (NCBI taxonomy): Eukaryota > Viridiplantae > Streptophyta > Pinopsida > Cupressales > Cupressaceae > Sequoia > Sequoia sempervirens. The sequence continues at coordinate 2,620 of VDFB02379693.1, read as the reverse complement.
ATTGGAATTAAAAGAAAATCTTGAGGATGCTGAAAAATTGATTCAATCATTGAAGGATGAAATCGATGAGTCAAGAGAAAAGAGGAAGGAACTATGTGATCAACTGAAGCAGAAAGAAAGTAAATGCATAGAAGATGTTCACCTGAATCAGACCTTAAAAGAAATAACTTAAGAATGTGAAAAGCTCGCTAGAGACAATGCTACTCTAAAGCTTGATATGGAATTTATGGTGATGAAGCTAACTAAGGAGATTGAAGAAAGGAAGAAGAATGAGGATAATCTGGCCCAGTCCTTAAAAGAAAGATCTGAAGAATGCAGTAGAGTTAATAGTGGATTCATTCAACTAGAGATTGAACTGCAGCAGTTCACAAATAATGAACAAAAGCTTGAAAGACATATAGTTATTCTCAGAGATGAACTCATTATTGCAAATGAATACAAGGAGAAGTTTAGGATCAGTTTTTCTATGCTTGATGAATTGACTAAAGGAAAAAAGGATGTAAATGAAAAATGAGGTCTTGGATATGAGAAGGGAGAAAGCTCTGGATCTGAACATAAGGATTCCAGACAAAGAAATTAGATGAACAAAGGCAGAAGGTATCCGGTAAGACAACACAATGCTCAAGTTTAATGGTCAACGCCTTCGTTTTTGTAATAAATTTGTTCATATGGTTTCTCGCGTATGAAATGAATTCAATTAGTCCATCATTCTGCCTAGTGTTTCAATTGCAAATGCTTTCATCATAAGTCAAATTGAATGCAAGTGTCCGGCCAATGTAAGGAATGTTAAATGCTACACCTGTGGAAGATTTGGGCATATTTCTAATCAATGCAAATCAAGAGGAAATCAATGGAATGAGTGGTCTAGACAAAGAAATCCTGTGTGTTACAAATGCAATAGATTTGGTCACATTGCAAGATTTTGCAGGAACAAAAACATGGATAGAAGAGGTTTGGTATACAAAGGAAAAATTTCACAGAAAGATGATAAAGGAAAAGGGAAAGTGACAGTGGACGAAATAAGAGATCGATTGAAAAAAACATGGGTAAGGAAGAGTGAGTCTGATGAAGGAAATAAGCCCGCACTAGAATATGCTTTTGGTAATTCCTTCAGAAATTGATCTTAGGCCATTGGCCTAGGGGAGTTTTTCAAGAAAATCCTTTGTCCCCCTGTCGGTAGCTAGCACCGGAATGCAGGAAGTTTTTAGTAGTTGTGCTAATAGTTTCTCTACAAACGTATCTAAGTGGATCACTTTGTGCAGAAATTTGAGAAGTAGAAGGTCCATAGATGAATCCTTCTTTGTTGTCTAAGAAAACAGAACTTATCCCAACACCTATGAAAAAATATTTAATGGTAAAAAGTTAGATGTGCAAGTTATGTATTTGGTGGTGCATTGAAATTTGGTTCAAGCCCCGCGATTTCACTTCTTCATAACTATATTTTCGATATCGTGCGGATTAAATAATGTTAATTATTTAATTACTTTCTAAACTCCTTTCTCATCTATTAATTAAATAACTTTTAATTATTTAATTAATTCACTTTAGCATTTATTCTTCTATTAATTAAATAACTTCATTTATTTAATTAATTCATATTGTCTTTATTCAAATCTTGATTAATTCAATAAACGCTCGTTATTTAATTACATCACTAATTAACTTTATCCTCCTTAAATTAAATAAATTCTTATTTAATCTATCTTTATCATATTTTCAACTATAATTAAATAAGTACTTTAATTATTTAATTATTCATTTAACCTTTTCTTTACTGAATTAAATAAATCTTGTTTATTTATTTTAATCCCTAAATGTCAAATCTTGAATTAAATAATCATTTAATTCATGAAAACCTGTTTTGGATATATTCTTCTATATTTAGATAATTGTTTAAGTTATCTAATTATTCATTTCCACTTGACTCAAGATCTATTTGAATCAGTCAGTTATCTCTTGATTTAATGTCTGATTGTCTTTCATAAGTAAACTCTTTGTCATAACCAGTCAGTTATCTAGTTTTAATTCTTATTCATGTAGACATTTATTAATTAAATATCTTTAATTAATTAATTTGTGCATGCATTTGAATAGATCGTTTCCTTTATTCTATCTTTATCCTTTTCATGCAATCTTTATTCTTCTAAGTTTCAAATACTTCCAACTAGAAATTAAATCATTATTTAATCTTGATCTCTATTCTTAGGTTTTATTACTCACGTCTCTACTAATAGTTATCATAATGCATGTCAAATCCTTTAATCTAGATTGTTCGTTTATCTTTTAATCAAGTGGCTTGTCATTCGAACAATCAATTTTCTATAAATTGATTTGTCTTTCATCATTTTACCCCTCCCGAAATTGTATGACTTTTGGAAGCACTTCTTAATTTTCAATATTTTGCTATAATCACATACATCAAGGCTATACTTGCACACATACTAAAAATTTGAGGGCAACAATACCATCACAACGAATTGGAGAAGGACAATCAAGGTCATTCATGGAAGGATGTAGATACTGGGCGAGATCACTCTTTGTTTATGTTTATGCTTTCTTTGTGCTTTGTTGTTTATCTTTAGTTTACATTAGAAATGCAATGGAGTCGACATAAATGAGT
>VDFB02379692.1:0-61937 GCA_007258455.2 Sequoia sempervirens | reverse complement strand
AAACCGATTGATAATATCCTTAGACCGCCTTGTTGTTTCTATGTAGGCTTCTTGGAAACTCAAGGAAAATCATTTCCAACTATATAATATTGATTGATTTTGTTGATCTTTTTTTGATCTATATGTTTCATATGTTGAAGGATTTAGTAAACTGAAAATCTCAGGCAGATTTTTAGTCCTTAGTAGATTACTTCTATAGATGTCAGATTTACTGTATTGTGCCATGCGTGGAATTTTAGGATCCTTAATAAATATTTTACTAATTGTTAAGTATTGTATTTCACATACAAATAAGAGGTAGGATACCAATTTTGTTTACATGCATTCAATTGTTAAGAATGCCACTGGCTACTATCCCTCTTATTTAGAAATTTGAATCTGACAATTGAATGCATTCAATTTGATTGTTGTGTTTCAAATATGAATTCGTAGCTGCCAGTTATGTAGGTTTTTAGAGATGATATGACTGATTTCTGCACTATATTTGGATTGGATGTTCATTTGGGAAGCCTTATATATCTGTGATTTTTTGTAGGTTTGCATGCATGCATACAGTCATACAAACATATGCATACATGCAAACATTCATAGAAACATAAGCATACATGCATGTATTCATATAAACATATACATACATATAAATTGTAGAAAATCAGTAATATACATTGTAAAGCAGAAAAAACACATAAATGTGTCACTTTTAACATCTAATTAAAACTCTTTTATCATTCAAATCTGCTCAAAAGTGAATGGGTCTAATTCACGTTAGCACCTTATAGAATCATTTTGGCGCCCATTAAAAATCACTCCTACATATTAATCTCCTTACTAAAGCACCGGACACCAAACACATTACACCCCAATTAATCTTCATTTGGGGTCTTACTAATTCATATGACTAATGTTTTTTTGCGGGTATCCCATCCTATTCATTTTCTTTAGGGTAAGTAACTAAATGGTCTATCTCAGGTCAGCTCAACAAATAGTCTGCTTATGCTATTTTTTTCTTGTAAATTGTTTTTATTTTGCCTTGGAATACCATCCCAAAGGCTTTGAGGGCATCTCAAAGACCAGAGATCTGTTTTTCCAAATTCAACAAATTTTCACATAATCGGTTTGTGCTCACCATCAAGATTTCTCTGCATCTAGTTCATCAAGAAAAATCAACACATGGGTGTTAGGTTCTTTAGCTTCTCCAAATCCATGTAATTTTTTTTCACTTTCTAACAATGTTAAGCCTTTCATCCATAATTTCTTTTTGTCCTGGTATAACCTGCTTTTCTTCAAAAGCAGTGTTTGGTATTTTTTTCGCTATAAATTAACCTTTCATCAAAATTTGAAATAAATTACATTTTTAGAAACTAGACTCCATTCCACAAATTTAAAAAATATATTAGTTTCAAAAAAATTTAGGGGAGCATGGCCAAAATTCTTCTTTTTAGGAAGTGCCCAATTAGAAAATTAATAAAAAATAAAATATTCATTAAAAAATTATCAGAAAATATCTAGTCCTTACTACACATCATAATCTCAACCATTTTCAAAAATAAATTAGTAGTTTAGAAAGTAGATCTGAGCACCACGGTCCTTGTTTTTGTTCCATCTAAAATTTTGAGTGTAGCTATCTCAATTTCCATGTCCAAGGTCTGATTTCCTAATTTCGTAAAAATGTGGCTCACCTTAAGCCCCTTTTTTGGGAACCTGATCTTGGTGTACTTACCCTTTAACAAGATAAGTGTTGTCTCTTTGTAGTCGCACATACATACATACATACATACACACACACACACACACACACATATATATATGGGGATTCATATGTATGTATATGCATACACATATACATACATTAACATGTATATGGACATACATGTTGATACACACACATACATACATGTATGTATGTATGTATGTGCACACATACATGCATACATACATGCATATATATATGTATATATGTAATATACACATACATTGTTATCACATACATATATGAATATGTATCTATGCACATATACATACATATATATTATTAGCATGTGTGTATGTATGTGCATACATACATATTGCATTATACATGTATCGTATATAAAAAATACGTGCATGTACATACATACATATATGTGTATGTATGTGCATACATACATACAGACATACATGTACGTATGTATATGCATGTACATACATACATATATACATATATGTATAAATGTATGTATGTATGTATGTGCATACACACATAGATACATGCATACATATATACAACACATGGCAAAAAGGAGTGTAAGAGGAATGATTTATTTCATAAACAAGCAGTAATAATTTTGACATCATCAAATAAACCCTTAATGGGTCGTGAAAGATGTAGAAGAAAATGAATAACCAGTACCATTGTTTTCATTTTGAAAGGATAGGAAAAGGATACACACATATACATCAATTTGTTGAATGACCAAGAGACACATAATGTAAAATGACAAATATATGTATGGTAGCCTGCTGTATGTGCAATGGAAAGTACAAAAATATAAACAAATGCTAGAATGTATAAAGTAAGAAGACACTGCATAAATGAAAATAACTATAAGTACCTACCTGATACTTGGGATATTAGAGGAATGTGCAGAGGATGCTTGTCGTTGCTTTCAATACATACATACATATATACATGTATGTATGTATGTGCACATACATACATACATACATTTTTGTAATATGAAAGATGCAGAAGAAAATGATTAACCAGTACCATTGTTTGCATATTCAAAGGAGAAAGATGTTAGATGTTACTTGAGGCCTGTTGTATGTGCAATGGAAAGTATGAAATGTATGTATATACCATACATATATGTATGGTCTATATGTATGTATACATATAGACCATACATATATACATACATACATGTATGTATATATGTATGTGTGTATGTGTACATACATACATGTATGTACATATGTATGTCTGTATGTGTATATATGTATGTCTGTATGTGTACATACATACATACGTGCATACATGTATGTATGTATGTACACATACAGACATACATACATACATGTATGTATATATGTATGTCTGTATGTGTACATACATGCATGTATGTACATATGTATGTCTATATGTGTATATATGTATGTTTGTATGTGTATATACATACATATATGTATATATGTATGTCTGTATGTGTACATACATACATACATACATGTATGTCTATATGTGTACATACATACATACATACATACATGTATGTCTGTATGTGTACATACATACATACATACATGTACGTATATATGTATGGTCTGTATGTATGTATACATATAGACCATACATGTATATATGTATGGTCTATATGTATACATACATATAGACCATACATATATGTATGGTATGTATGTGTATATGTATGTCTGTATGTGTACATACATACAGACCATACATATATGTATGTATGTATGTATTGGTTTTTTCAAAAATGTGCACAAGAAATTAACCAAGGGTTTCATAATAATAATTCATCACTCGCAGGAATAGAGAAGTGAGTTTTCAGATAGATGTAGAATATTCCAGGCAAGGGTTTCATGAGATCAATTCCTTAAGCAAACGAATTTGGAAAAAGCCAAGCAAGGGTTTTCACGAATTCGTTTTGAGATAGATGCAAAATATTCCAAACAAGGGTTTCATGAGATTAATTCATTAAGCACACGAATTTGGAAAAAACCATGCAAGGGTTTTGACAAAAACATATTTATTTTTAATGGGTTTGTTGATTTATTCCCAAAGTGACATGGGTTTTTTATAGACATGTGTTCAAACCCGTGAAATTCCTGATCATTTCTGGAGACAAAATCATGAGACAATCGACTTTACCAGGTCGTATTTAATAATTTAAGCACAATAAAACCTGTATTTGGAAAAACAAAGCAAGGGTTTTCACAAACCCATGAAATTCGTTATCATTTCTGCAGACAAAATCATGATACAATCAACTTTACCACGTTGTCACCATGCGGTAACATGAGGATAGGAAATTATTTTACCCAAAAAAAAACCCATGTGTATAACGCCAGTACCATGACATTAGCAAAATAAAATAGCACATGGCGAGATGCATGTAAGATGCATGATTTATTTCATAGACAAGCAGTAATAATTTATCAATCGTCTAACAAACCATTCACAGGTCTTAACCATCGAATAGACCCTTCACGGGTCATGAAAGATGCAGAAGAAAATGATTAACCAGTACCATTGTTTGCATATTCAAAGGTAAAAGATGTTAGATGTTAGTTGGAGTCGTGCACATGTGGAGGAGATGTGGGGAGTCGTCACCATCCGCAACCTTCTCCATCGCCGGAAGCTTCCAGACAGTGCCCGGTAAAGCGAATGAATAGGATGGGATACCCACAAAAAAACATTAGTCATATGCGTCAATCGGACCCCAAATAAAGATTATTTGGGGTGTAATGTGTTTGGTGTCTGGTGCTTTAGTTAGGAGATTAATATGTAGGAGTGATTTGTAATGGGTGCCAAAATGATTGTAGAAGGTGCTAACGTGAATTAGACCCATTCACTTTTGAGTGGATTTGAATGATAAAAGAGTTTTAATTAGATATTAAAAGTGACATATTTAGGTGTTTTAAAAAAAAAATTTGGTGGTTATATTTAGGGGGTACTGGGACGTTAGGTGATGGCAAGCGGGTGGCACCTCTAAAAGAGGTCTTTTTGACATACGCGCGCATATCAGATGCTACCACACTCTAACGAATTTCCTAGAAGCCAAAATCTTAGTTATAAGATCTTAACTCATGTGCGAAAAAAACCCATAAATTTTTTTTCCAATTCGACATACGGTTTGTATTCTACAGTTGCACTAAGTTAGCCCTAGCGACTACTGGCTCTTCTCCCCTACCAGCTACTGCTAATGTGGTAAATCTAATGGCTACTAGAACTATGCTCACATAGAGTGATTAGTAGAGATCGGACCATTTGAATTATTAAACTTATTATATTCTTGCTCACAAACCTTGTAGATTGTACATCGTATTTCTTCACAGTTTTGTGTCATCTAAAGACCAAATGTAGCGAGGCAAAGGATTGTAGTGACACAAACTAAAATTTTAAAAGATCATGTTGATAAGTGACAAATAGTTTGGTTTTATAGATGGATATATCCTCTCACATGATTGGTTCCTTGGCTAGGTCATTCCTGATACAATCAGATACCGATATTCTTTTGATTAGTTTTGTAGAGTACACATTCATGTTTGCTGAGTTTTCTGGAGCAACTAGGATGCTTCCAGAGTACCAAGAGTTGGTCTTTTAAGAAGTCGGGGAAGCTAGAAAACCCTAAGCCAAACCACACCTTACAAACAAAAAATATGTGGATACCCATCATCAGGAGAATGTAAGCATCTAGGGTGAATAAAATCCTAGAGAATCGAAGACAAGATTAGAATCATGAAAAAAGGAGTGCTATAATTTGAGGTGATCTAGGGTGAAGTTTCTAAGAATTGTTGGAAATTTCTGAGCAACGCTTCTTTTTCCTTCCATTGTAGTATCAAAGAAACCAATAAAAAATAAAGAATTAATGTTGTTCCTAATCATATCTTCTCTACTGACTTTTCAGATATCTACATAGTTGTGTATATTATTATTATGCTAAAATGTTCATGACATAAATCTCTTCCATATCGAAATCTATTAAAAGTGTGTTTTTAATCTTGCTTTTATATTTTTTCTATAAATTTAATGCAACTTTGAGAATTCCACTCAATCCACTTTGTAACACTTATAATTTTTATAAAAAAAATATTTCTCCTTTATTTTTTTTATTGTTTATATAGAATAGGGTAAAATCAAGGGCTTCAGGAAAATTCACCACAGCAAAATTCACCACCAACAATTCACCAGGGGAAAATTCACTGCCATGAATTGTTGCTGGTGAATTTTCCATAAGGTGAATTTGTCTTGGTGGTGAATTGCTGGTGGTAAATTTTCCTAAAGCCAAAATCAAGGTGTAAAGCATGAATCAACACTATGAACTACCAACTACATAAAACTCAAATAATGACGCTAATCCAACAATGAAGTACAAATGAACATAGAATTGCTAGCCATGAATTTTCCCCTTTTATTTTTTTCTATTGTTTATATAGAATAGGGTAAAATTGTGAAAATTCACCGCCATGAATTGCTGGTTGTGAATTTTCCATAAGGTGAATTTGTCATGGTGGTGAATTTTTCCATGGTGAATTGTTGGGGGTGAATTTTTTAACAATAAATTGCTGGTGGTAAATTTTACTATGGTCAAAATCAAGGTGTAAAGAATGAATCAACACTATCAACTACCAACTACCTAAAACTCAAATAATGATAGTAATCCAACAATGAAGTACAAATGAACATAGAAACACAAACAATAAAGTAATATTACCATAATTCCTATGCCATGGTTGAATACCTTCATAGCTCTTCTCCATTTTACTTTATATGCTAGCTTCCCCTCAGATTTTTAGTATTCAAGAATAATAAGCCTAATGTTTGTGATAGGAAAGTATCAAAGATAGTGGTTGTAGTCTTGAAATGAAAGGGATAGGTCTCTTTTATAGAAAACCAAATTCGAATGAAGGGCCAAGATTAAATGATGAAGAATGATGATGATCAATGGGTGAGATTGCTTGGAGAAGGAAGGAAATAGGGTTAGGGCAAAATATGGTCTAGTTAACGATGGACGATGAAGATTGAAAGGTAATAAAACCTTATCAAAGATGGAGGCTAATTGGGATAAGGGAGGAGATTGGAACAAAAAAAGAGGTTGTTGAAGTAAATTAAATAATTATAAAATTATTTAATTTAGGAGGAATTGGGAAAAATTAAATAATAAAAGCAATTATTTAATTATAGCAAAGAGGGAAAAGTTGACTTTTAATTAAAATTATTTGGAAACAATTATCTAATTAAAAATTAAATAATAAAAATAATTATTTAATAGTGGAGAGAAAAATAAAAAATAATTAAATAAGTAAGGTTTATTTCATTGTAGAGGAAAATAATTAAATAATTAAAATAAATATTTAACTATAGAAGGAAAATGGCAAACAAATAATTAAATAAATATTAATTTATTTAATTACAGAGAGAAAGGAAAATTAGTAACGTAATTAAATACATATTACTTTATTTTAATTAAAGGAAGGATATAAAAAAACAAATGAATTAATTAAATAAAGAAATTTATTTAATTAATAGAAAAATATAGCTTTAGAAAATAATCAAATCATTAAAATTATTCAATTATTTAAATTTTTCTTACAAAGAAGTTTACTTAGAAAGAAGTTTAGTAATAGTAAGCACGATCTTTTTTTTTTTTTTTAAAAAAATTAATTATAAAAAATTGATTGATTGTCTATAAATTGATTAGTTATTTCAATGCTAAGAGTTATGTCTCAAAAAATTAAAATAAAGGAGCGATTTTAAGCATTGCATGTTAAGTTTTTTTGCATTATATTTCATGAAAATGGTGGCTCTTTGTATACATAATGTTGGTGTGAAAGCTCAATCAACAATGTCTTTGGTACCAACACTAAAGATAAGCGCTTTCCTTCATATTTTCTTTTTAAATACGTTTACTTATGAATTAGTTAATCAAAGGCGATCAAATTAGGTCAACCGTTTCTCCTGATTACTATTATAAATAATTTTATTGATATTTTGGAGGTGTTTGGCCCTAATCTTACTAGTTGTCTTTGTTTAAGAGTTTTTGAGGTCCTTGCTATCAACCACTTGAACTTACTTTGCAAATAAGAAATTTTATGAGAAACCTTTTCTTTGAGGTATTTTAACAATATTAGAACCACATAAATGTATCAAGGCATTTTTTTGAAATGATTTGATTATGGATTCTTAACATTGAGTTACCCTCAAAACACTAAAATCCAGGATATTGTGTTCTGATGAATGGATTTCTCAAATAATATTTAACCTTTTAAATTATTTATTTGTAATCCAACAAATTATAATTGTTCCTATCTGTTCATGACACTACATTTTTACTTCATAATCTTAATAATGGACCTCATTATAGACATTCTAGAGCTAGCTATACATTATGGCTAGGAGATTGTCTACTTGAAATCTATATTTCTAGTAAGGAAAAATAACCCTATATCATAGAATGAACTATAGATTTAGTAAGAAGGTATGTTATATTCGAACTTCACACTTTATGGATGCATGTTTTAGAATTATAGGTAAATTTTTAATAAATTATGATATTATAAGAAAATTCTTAGGTAAATTTAGGGGAAGGGTCCTTTGGCTTAAAATAGTCTTCACTAGATTTCTTATATTGATTAAAAAGAAAAATTGTTATAGTATGGTCATTTACAGGAAAAAGGATAGTTAAGAGATAGTCTAATTAAAGTGTTTCATAGTTTCAAGGGTTATATGATTGTGGGGGTTAAGGCATGGTTGATACTTGAAATGCAATTGGGAAATAATTATCCTTCTACAAATCTGCAAAGACATTGTTCTCAAAGTCTTTAATCGAAGATTCCTTTCCTAGGAGAGGACAGTGTATGCTGAACATACAGAATTGTGACAGTGTGTGATCTTCAAACCAAAAGCACTTTCAAGACAATTCTTTCCATTGGTTTTCTATTGTTGGTTGGGGCCTTGAAGAGATTTGAACCAGCTATAGCCACATTGCTTTCGCTATGTAGTTGAGAAAAAAGGGTAAAATTAGCATTAGAGCTTCTAGAACAATATCTACCATTGTTAAAATCCTAGACTCAGTTACTAACCAATGTAGATAGGATGTTATAGAAGCCTTGTAGGATCTATCTACATTTGAGGGAAATAGGTCCCACATCATTTTGGAAATGATTTTTCTAGGTCTATTTCCTTTCTTGATGTTGGTAAATTGACTACACAAAAAAGTACACCATAGGCTTATCTAACCTACATCATGACAAACATTTTGTGTTACAATAGTAGGAGGAAACCTTGTTTTTCGATCAATCACACAAGAGATAGCTTAACTCAGGTTGAAGTTTTTGGTCTTCGAGAGCTACTTTTAGTTGTCATCTTAACTGAGGTGGAAGTTATTGGTCTTCGAGAGATACTTGTAGTTGTTGTTTCTTCCTCAAGATGTCAGGTTTGTTCAGACGTTTTCTAGTGTGATGATGTCTTTTCTCTATAACATCATCTTTATAGTGGTGTTCACATTGGTGTGAGGGAATAAGTAGGTCAAAGCAGGATAAAAATGGAGCATGATATTCTGAAGGGGTGCAAGACTATATAATAGTAAAGAAAGAGACCTTGCCAAGTAGGAAAAAATGTGCACAAAGGGAAGAGTTGAAAATGTCTTCTTTCAAAAAGATTTGAGCATTTCAATCATGTTACTTGAGAATTTCTAGGGTTTGGCTGAATGTTGGAGTTTTTCTAAGAGTTTGGCATAAAGACTCACTATTATCCCTAGCCACCTCATTCCAGAAAATATGTGACTTTGTAGGATAAGAAGAAAAGTAGTTGTGGGTATGTGCCCACCATGTATTGTCAATCTGGTAGTAGAGATTCTCAAGAATATTTTTTCCTATCAAAGCAACCAAGTGAATACATGACACACAAGAAGATTGTGCAAACACAATTCAAATCAGATCAAGGAGTTCAAAGACATTTCATAGAGGTTGTGGATGCCATGAAGCTTTAAGAATGTCTGGTCAAAATTTTATTTGCTAAGAGAGATGACCGGGTGTCACACATTTTTTTCTCATAGTGCTTGTACATGGGATATCTCTAGTCGTCCATCAAATTAAACATTGCATGGAGGATATGCACAAAATGGGCAAGTTGAGAAGGTTTAGAAACTCATCATAAAATGCACTTCTATACACAACTTCCTATTGTGTAATGGTTATGTTCTTTTGTATTTTACTTAACTGGAGCAGACGTGTATGGTTGCATATATACTGTCTCAAAATGCAGATCCAAATTTCAAGAATTCAAGGTTCCTTTACTGCAAATGAAAAAATGACATTCAAAGAGTTTTCTCAAAGTCCTGATGCCAACACAAAGGTCTATGGCATGTCTTCTATTCAGAGGATCAAGGAAAAGATTACCAGATGGATTTAGGTTAAGAGGAGATATCAATGTTTTGCCAAGTTTTCGATTATTGGTATAATAGATGATTGAAAAGGAAATCAAAAAAGATGAAAATTTGTTTTATGGTGGCTATGTTGCATGCCATACAAATGGAAAAAGGATAAAAGGGCCACGTAGAGAATGTGAAAGAGAAACAACTTGATTGGGCTTGGTTCAAGGATACATCACATGCAATGTTTAAGCAAAAATTTTAAGGAAATCGGGTTTCTAATGTGAGTTGCCATGGTATTTATTTTCACTGGGAGCTCCTTCATGATCATTTTTGAAAAGAACGCTCTCTTGTGGATGATACTTACAATGATAAAGCTGAATACATGGATTCAATTCATTGCGAAGTTTGAATGTTTTCCTTGAAGGGAATGTCTCAACAATTCTATATGAAAGGGAAATCTAAGGAACTATTTTTGTCAAACATTGATGAGAGTTGATACGTCTTGTTCGAAATCCAAGGATGAGAAGAAGGAAGAGCCTGATCATAAACAAGCTTTTTTGAAACTTAGCAAAATAAATTTGACATGTACTTCATATTCAGTAGATTCTAATGTTTTCATGGTTACTGCTTGTGTCGACCTCGACATTCTAGAGAGATCTCTTGATCTTCAGTGCAGAGATGAAGGATATTTCTCTGGATTTATTCAACAAGGAATTTGAACCTTTGAATGCTGGATTGAAGGAAAAAATATAGGAAAGATAGAGGCTACATGTTGGCAACAACAGTTGATGTATTCATTAAGTGAAAGGATAATCACAAAGATTATCAAAATAACAATAAAAGGTTATGCAGGTTCTTCGTTAGTGAATAATGACTTTTGATGATAGCAAAATTGATTTTATGAGATGGTCCAATAAGGTTTTGTTGAAAGGTTTCGTTACATAGTGTAGAGAGAATCTACATGTTGGCAACAACAGTTGATGTATTCATTAAGTGAAGGGATAATCACAAAGATTATCAAAATAACAGTCAAAGGTTATGCAGGTTCTTCGTTAGTGAATAATGACTTTTGATGATAGCAGAATGGATTTTATGAGACGGTCAAATAAGGTTTTGTTGAAAAGTTTCGTTACATAGTATAGAGAGTATAGGTCTATGACAACTTTGTTTCACTTGCAAAGGATGCTAAAAGTCAAAAGGACAGTCGGTATTTAAACATATATGCAAAGTGTTAGAATATGCATGAAGCAACTACCTACAGTCCAAAGGAGGGGATATGCATAAAATTGAAAAGAGGACTTTGTAAAAGGTTAGTGGCATGCAGTCCAAAATCAATATGTTTCAATTTGTTGAAATTATTTGAATAAAATATTAATGCATGTGATATATCAGAGAATCCTTTGTTATTCTTTATCCAAAATTTGGAAATTTGTTGTAGCCATTTAAGAGACACAAATTTATCATTTATTTAAGTTTCCCTTATTTAATAAACACTCTCCTCTATACATAGGAGTCGATCTCTCTTCAGATATCTGCTCAAACTTTGGTCATGACTAGTCCTTTGGTATTCATTTGAATTCTTTCCTTACCCTAAGCAGATTTAAACAATTGTGCAAAAATGTAGATTGAAGGGCCGATAAAATGGATTTTAGGAGTACATAAATAAGCAAAATGTGCCAAAATTTTGAAAAACTAATTGATAATATCCTTAGAATGCCTTTTTGTTTCTATGTAGGCTTCTTGGAAACTCAAGGAAAATCATTTCTAGCTATAGAATATTGATTGATTTTGTTGATCATTTTTTCATCTATATGTTTCATATGTTGAAGGATTTAGTAAATTTAAAATCTCAGGTAGATTTTTAGTCCTTAGTAGATTACTTCTAAAGATGTCAGATTTACTATATTGTGCCATGTGTGGAATTTTAGGATCCTTAATAAATATTTTACTAATTGTTAAGTATTGTATTTCACATACAAATAAGAGGTAGGATACCAATTTTGTTTACATGCATTGCTTAATAGAATTTGTAAATAGTACTAGCATATATAGCTTAAATTTAAGATGTATAAATTACGACGAGATATATGAGACATTTAATTTTTCATCATTCAACTTTAATATAGATATATTAAATTAAAAAATTAAATTCCTCGATATATCTGTGTAATTTAAATATCTTAAATTTTAAAATAAACCTAACATGAATAAATATATAATTATACTATATTATTTTATTATATTATTAGTTATATTAATTAAAAAAGTCTAACAATAACCATAACCTGAACCCTAACCCTATTCCTAACACTAACCTAATATTAGTTAAAATTGCATATATATTCTCTTAAAATAGAAATTGTGAAACTTTTTTTTTTGTTTTATTATTATTTTTATCTCTTTCAATTCAATAAATCAAATTTGAATTGTATTAAACAATGATCCATTATCATAGAATTTGAACAACTTATTAAACATAAAAAATTCACCATAAACAATATTTTCTTCTGTGAATCCTAAAAGTTAGTTTTTTCTTTCTAAAAAAACAAAGCTGTTACAAATTTATGATGTCTAATTTTAGACTTGGACAAAAAATAGTTGAAATAAGATGGACAGTTTTAATTATGAACAAAAAATTTAAAATCATGCCGCCCACATGAGATTACATTTTTCTTCTAAATTCTTATGTGAAACACTAAAAAAAACCATAACATAACTTGATAAATCCATCGATTTTTTTTAAAACATTGGCTCCATAAAAAATTTAGGAAGCCTCTCAATGGGACCTCGTCAAAATGCAATTTTATCAACCATTTATATGAATCAAAATTTGAGATAAAATTATTAGAAACATATGATGGATAGTCTAAACATGTAGATGTTTAGATGCTCATAACATTTATGAGGTTAAGATTATTGCAAATTCTTTTAGTGTTTGAAAAAACTTACTCATTGCTTACACCCTTTTCTAAATTTGAGATTGATTTCGATAATGATTGACTACAAAATCAATCTCCCTCCACTGTCCACAAATAGTGCAGCTCCTCTTTACTCTTTCTTTTCCTAATTTTCGGACCAAAACAATATAATTCTATGACATTTGAATATTTACCATATTAATCAGAGTGTTATACCGAATTGCCCGCTTAACCGCCAGCGGTGGTGGCACTGCGAAAACAAGAAATTACCTTACAATGTTGCACCTTCAAGTAGTGTTTAAATTAATTATATGAATTCCTTTGAATATAATCTACAACGATTTGGTTCAATCCAAAATGATATTTTGGCCCAGATTTTCTCAGAGAAAGAAAATTTATAAATATCATTTTATATTTTGATTAGAGTTTAAAAGATTTACCACCAAGAATGGATGTCATCGGACCTTCCAGGGCCCTTGCCATGGAGATACTTGTCGAGTGTGCCAATGGGAACATAGTCATAAACAACACACATTTCTGAGTTCTGCTCATAGTAGCCTATAAGGGATATAGCCCAGTAGTCATTAACAACTCTTGTGCCTAAGCATGCACAACAGGCCTATCTCATTCCTGAACTGTTGAGAACCTTGGAGGATTGTGGTTTTTTTCTCTTCACTGCAACTCTAATGCCACCACTAAGTCGTAAAAGTTGTTGGTTGCATCTTGAATCTCTGAAAAATTAATGAACCTGCAACGTACAAATCACACAAAAGATATCAATGAATCAGTGAGACACACATTAGTATGAATGTATCACTTAATGGCCTGTACTAACTCTTGGTATTTAGGAAGCATCCCAATTGCTCCAGAAAACACGGCAAACACGAGTGTGTACTCTACAAAACTCATCAAAAACATATTGGTATCTCTGATTGTATAAGGAAAGTCCTAGACAAAAATAGAATTGTTTTAGAATATATGAAGACAAGTGACACTTGTTAGATTTTGAAAATGGGAATCCAAGCAGTCAGGACTACCTTATAAATTCACATTTTCAAGGAAAGTTGGCCTTCATTTCCATCCAAATTCCAGATCCGGAAGTGTGTTTATTACACATTCTTCTCCGCCCAAGGATGGAATCCAGGATTCCATTCATTTCTCAAATTTGTTCAGCTCTTCGCAGAGCTCGTTTGAAACAAGGATTCCTAAGAAAAGGGAAGAAAAGCATGAGGTTTCAGAATGAATCTCAATTTTACTTTATAGACAGGTCCTCAAAGAAAGTAAAAGGAATGGTGGAAGATCTTCTCCTGGGCGTGAAGTTACGTTGCATAAACCGTAGTCTTACTAAAGATAGCGATTGTAGCGGTGATGTGAATGATGGGTATGGCGATGAAATGGAGCGAGGAGAGTTTTGTAGAGGCGAACACAGCAATAATAAATCAGTGAATACAAAAGTGGAGCTTTTCATAGCAAACTTTCACCATCACCTTCCCATGGAATGACAAACTTCTGTGCTGGAATACCAGGAAATGCTGGACAGGGGCCTTGCATAACTCTCTTTCATTCTCATTTGGTATTCTGGTATTCTTCTATCTCTATGTAGAATACGAAATGAAAATGAAAGAGAGTTATGCAAGGCCCCTGTCCAGCATTTCCTGGTATTCCAGCATAGAAGTTTGTCATTCCATGGGAAGGTGATGGTGAAAGTTTGCTATGAAAAGCTCCATTTTGTATTCACTGATTTATTATCACTATGTTCGCCTCTACAAAACTCTCCTTGCTCCATTTCATCACCATACCCATCATTCACATCACCGCTACAATCGCTATCTTTAGGGTTAGGGCTAGTGTTAGTGTTAGGATGTGGATTAGGTTTATCATCACGAATAGGATTAGGGTTAGGGTTAGGATTAAGGTTAGGGTTAGGGTTATGGTTTGGTTCAAGGTTAGATTTATCATCACGAATAGGTATTAGGGTTAGGTTTAGGGTTAGGGTTAGGGTTAAGGTTATGGTTATGGTTAGGGATAGGTTTATTAATGATAAAGTATAGTAATATGGTGAGGATTAGAGTTAAAATTGGGATTAGGGTTGGCGTTATCATCATGAATAGGTTTATGATCACGAATAGGGATTTGGGTTAGTGTTAGGGTTAGGATTAGTGTTAGGGTTAGTGTTAGAGTTAGGGTTAGGGTTAGGGTTATGGTTAGGGTTAGGGTTATAGTTATCATTACAGATAGGATTATCATCATGAATAGGATTAGTGTTAGGGTTAGTGTTAGGGTTAGGATTTGGATTAGGTTTATCATCACAAATAGGATTAGGGTTAGGGTTAGGATTAAGGTTAGGGTTAGGGTTGTGGTTAGTTTTAGGGTTAGATTTATCATCATGAATATGGATTAGGGTTAGGGTTAGTGTTTGGGTTAGCGTTAGGGTTAGGGTTAGGGTTAGGGTTAGGGTTAGTATTAAGGTTGGGGTTATCATCACAGATAGGGATTAGGGTTAGGGTTAGGAATAGGGTTATGGTTATGGTTATGGTTAGGGATAAGTTTATAAATGATAAAATATAATAATTTGGTTAGGGTTAGAGTTAAAATTGGGATAGGCTTGGGGTTATCATCACGAATAGGTTTATCCTCATGAATAAGGATTATGGTTAGGGTTAGTGTTAGGGTTAGGGTTAGAGTCAGGGTTATGTTTATTGTTATGGTTACAGTTAGGGTTATCATCACAGATAAGATTATCATCATTAATAGGATTAGGGTTAGGGTTAGTGTTAGGGTTAGGATTAGGGTTATGTTTATCATCAAAAATAGGATTAGGGTTAGGGTAAGGATTAAGGTTAGGGGCAGGGTTAGGGTTAGTGTTAGGGTTAGGGTTAGGGTAAGGATTTTTGTTAGGTTTGGGGTTATCATCACAAATAGGTTTAACATCTCGAATAGGGATTAGGGTTAGCGTTAGGTTTAGGGTTAAGGGTATGGTTAGGGATTGGTTTATAAATGATAAAATATAGTAATTTGGTTAGGGTTAGATTTAAAATTGGGATTAGGGTTGGGATTATCATCAAAAAAAAATTTATCATCATGAATATGGATTAGGCTTAGGGTAAGGGTTAGGATTAGGGTTAGGTTTAGTGTTAGGGTTAGGGTTAGGGTTAGCGTTATGGTTATGGTTAGGGATAGGTTTATAAATGATAAAAAATAGTAATTTGTTTAGGGTTACAATTAAAATTGGGATTAGGGTTGGGGTTATCATCATGAATAGGAATTCAGGTTAGGGTTAGGGTTAGGGTTAGGGTTGGGGTAAGGATTAGGGTTAAGGTTACTGTTAGGATTAGAGTTAAGGTTATGGTTATGATTATGTTTATGGTTATGGTTAGGGTTAGGGTTAGAGTTAGGGTTAGGGTTAGGGTTGGGGTTATGGATAGGGTTAGGGTCAGGGTTCTCATCGTGAATATGCTTATCATCATGAATAGGATTAGGGTTAGGATTAGGGTGAGGGTTAGTGTTAGGGTTAGGATTAGGATTAGGTTTATCATCACAAATAGGATTAGGGTTAGGGTTAGGATTAGAATTAGGGTTAAGGTTATGGTTAGGCTTAGGGTTAGGGTTTTCATCACAAATAGTTTTATCATTACAAATAGGGATTACAGTTAGGGTTACGGTTAAGGTTAGGGTTAGAATTAGGGTTAGGTTTATCATCACAAATAATTTTTGTCATCTTAAATAGGATTACGGTTAGGGTTAGGATTCAGGTTAGGGTTAGGATTAGGGTTATGGTTATGGTTACGATTAGGGTTATCATCACGAATAGGTTTATTGGCGTGAATAGGGTGAATAGGGATTAGGGTTAGGGTTAGTGTTAGGGTTAGGATTAGGGTTAGGGTTAGCATTCGAGTTATGGTTATTGTTAGTTTTTTTACTAATATAACTAATAATATAATAAAATAATATAGTATAATTATATCTTTATTCATGTTAGGTTTATTTTAAAATTTAAGATATATAAATTACAATGATATATATCGAGGTGTTTAATTTTTTAATTTAATATATCTATATTAAAATTGAATGATGAAAAATTAAATGCCTTGATATATCTCAGTGTAATTTATATATCTTAAATTTAAGATATATATGCTAGTACTACTTACCAATTCTATTAAGCAATGCATTTAAACAAAATTGGTATCCTACCTCTTATTTGTATGTGAAATACAATACTTAAAAATTAGCAAAATATTTATTAAGGATCCTAAAATTCCACACAGGGCACAATACATTAAATATGACATCTATAGAAGTAATCTACTAAGGACTAAAAATCTGCCTGAGATTTTCAGTTTACTAAATCCTTCAACATATGAAACATATAGATGAAAAAAAGATCAAAAAAATCAATCAAATTATATAGCTAGAAATGATTTTCCTTGAGTTTCAAAAAAGCCTACATAAAAAGAACTAGGCGGTCTAAGGATATTATCAATCAGTTTTTCAAAATTTTGGCACATTTTGCTTATTTATGTACTCCTAAAATCCATTTTATCGTCCTTCAATCTATATTTTTGCACAATTGTTTATATCTGCTTAGGGTAAGGAAAGAATTCAAATGAATACCAAAGGACTAGTCATGACCCAAGGTTGACCAGATATATGAAGAGAGATCGACTCCTATGTATGGAGGAGAGTGTGTATCCCCTCCTTTGGACTGTAGGTAGTTGATTAATGCATATTTTAATACTTTGCATATATGTTTAAATACTAACTGTCCTTGTGACTTGTAGCATCCTTTGCAAGTGAAACAAAATTGTCATAGAACTTTGCTCTCTACACTATGTAACGAAACCTTTCAACAAAACCCTATTGGACCATCTCATAAAATCCATTCTGCTATCATCAAAAGTGATTATTCACTAATGAAAAACCTGCATAACCTTTGACTATTATTTTGATAATCTTTGTGATTATCCCTTCACTTAATGAATATAACAACTGTTGTTGCCAAAATGTAGCCTCTATCTTTCCTATATTTTTTCCTTCAATCTAGTGTTCAAAGGTTCAAAGGTTCAAATTATTTGTTGAATAAATCCTGAGAAATATCCTTCATCTCTACACTGAAGATCAAGAGGTCCCTCTGGAATGTTTGACAAAAATCGCTCCTCAGATTTCCCTTTCATATATAATTGTTGAGGCATTCCCTTCAAGGAAAACATTTTAACTTTGCAATGAATTGAATCCTTGTATTCAACTTTATCAAGGTAAGTATCATCCACAAGAGAGTGTTCTCTTCAAAAATGATCATAAAGGACCTCCCGCTGAAAATAAATACCATGGCAACTCACATTAGAAACCCCATTTCCTTAAACTTTGTGCTCAAACTTTGGATGTGGTGTATCCTTCAACCAAGCCCAATCAATTTGTTTCTCTTTCACATTCTCTATGTGGCCATTTTATCCTTTTTCCATTTCTATGGAATGCAACATAGCCACCATAAAACAACATTTCATCTTTTTTAATTTCCTTTTCAATCATCTATTATACCAATAATCAAAAACTTGGAAAAACATTGATATCTCCTCTTAACCTAAATCCATCTAGTAATATTTTCCTTGATCCTTCGAATAGAAGACATGCCATCGACCTTTGTGTAGGCATCAAGCCTTTGAGAAAACTCTTTGAATTCCATTTCTTCATCTGCAATAAAGGAACTTTGAATTATTTATATTTGGATCTATATTTTTAGACAGTATATATGCAACCATATGTGTCTGTGCAAGTTAAGTAGAATACAAAAGAGCATAACCATTACACAAAGGGAAGTTGTGCATAGAAGTGCATTTTATCATGAGTTTCTAAACCTTCTCAACCAGCTCATTTTGTGCATATCCTCCATGCAATGTTTAATTTGATGGATGAGTAGAGATATCCCATGTAAAAGCACTATGAGAAAAAAATGCGTGACACCCGATCATCTCTCTTAGCAAATAAACTTTTGACCAGACATTATTAAAGCTTTGTGGCATCCACAACCTCTGTGTCATGTCTTTAAAATCCTTGATGTGATCTGAATGTTGTTTGCACAATCTTCTTGTGTGTCATGTCTTCACTTGGTTGCTTTGACATGAAAAAATATTCTTGAGGATCTCTACTACCAGATTGACTATGCATGGTGAGCACATACCAACAACTTTTTTTCTTCTTATCCTACAATGTGACATATTTTTTGGAATGAGGTGGCTAGGGATAATAGTGAGCCTTTATGCCAAACTCTTAGAAAAAATTTGACATTCAACCAAACCATAGAAATTCTTAGGTAATGTGATTGAAATGCTCAAATCTTTTCGAAAGAAGACATTTTCAACTCTTCCCTTTATGCATGTCTTTTTCAACTTGGCAAGGTCTCTTTCTTTACCGTTATACAGTCTTGTACCCCTTCAGAATATCATGCTTCATTTTTATCCTGCTTTGACCCACTTATTCCCTCACACCCATGTCAACACCACTATAAAGATGATGTTATAGAGAAAAGACATCATCACACTAGAAAACGTCTTAACCAACCCATAATCTTGATGAAGAAACAACAACTACAAGTCACTCTCGAAGACCAATAACTTCCACCTTAGTTAAGCTATCTATTGTGTGATTCATCAAAAGACTAGGTTGCCTCCTACTATTGTAACACAAAATGTTTGTCATGATGTAGGTTAGATAAGCCTATGGTGTCCTTTTTTTTGTAGTCAATTTACCGACAATAAGAAAGGAAATAGACTTAGAAAAAGCTTTGCCAAAATGATGTGGGACCTATTTCCCTCAAATGTAGATAGACAATGCAAGGCTTTTATAACATCCTATCTACATTGGTTAGTAACTGAGTCTAGGAGTTTAACAATGGTAGATATTGTTCTAGAAGCTCTAATGCTAATTTTACCCTTTTTCTCAACTAGATAGCGAAAGCAATGTGGCTACAGTTGGTTGAAATATCTTCAAACCCCCAACCAACAATAGAAAACCAATTTAAAGAATTGTCTTGAAAGTGCTTTTGGTTTGAAGATCACACATTGTCACAATTCTGTATGTTCATCATACACTGTCCTCTCCTAGGAAAGGAATCTTTGATTAAAGACTTTGAGAACAATGTCTTTGTAGATTTGTAGAAGGATAATTATTTCCCAATTGTATTTCAATTATCAACCATGCCTTAACCCCCACAATCATATAACCCTTGAAACCACGAAACACTTTAATTAGACTATCTCTTAACTGTCCTTTTTCCTGTAAATGACCATACTATAACAATTTTTCTCTTTAATCAATATAAGAAATCTAGTGAAGACTATTTTAAGCCAAAGGACCCTTCTCCTAAATTTACCCAAGAATTTTCTTATAATATCATAATTTATTAAAAATTTACCTATAATTCTAAAACATGCATACATAAAGTGTGAAATTTTAATATAACATACCTTCTTACTAAATCTATAGTTTATTCTATGATATAGGGTTATTTTTCCTTACTAGAAATATAGATTTCAAGTAGACAATCTCCTATCCATAATGTATAGCTAGCTCTAGAATGTCTAGAATGATGTCCATTATTAAGATTATGAAGTAAAAATGTAGTGTCATGAACACATAGGAACAATTATAATTTGTTGGATTACAAATAAATAATTTAAAAGGTTAAATATTATTTGAGAAATCCATTCATAAGAACACAATATCCTAGATTTTAGTGTTTTGAGGGTAACTCAAGGTTAAGAATCCATAATCAAATCATTGTAAAAAAATGCCTTGATACATTTATGTGGTTCTAAGATTGTTAAAATATGTCAAATAAAAGGTTTCTTATAAAATTTATTATTTGCAAAGTAAGTTCAAGTGGTTGATAACAAGGGCCTCAAAAACTCTTAAACAAAGACAACTAGTAAGTTTAGGCCCAAATACCTCAAAAATATCAATAAAATTATTTATAATAGTAATCAAGAGAAAGGGTCGACCTAACTTGATCACCTTTGATTAAGTAATTCATAAGTAAACGTATTTAAATAGAAAATATGAAGGAAAGCGCTTATCTTTAGTGTTGGTACCAAATACATTGTTGATTGAGCTTTTACCCCAACATCAAGTATACAAAGAGCCACCATTGTCATGAAATATAATGCAAAAAAACTTAACATGCAATGCTTAAAATAGATACTTTACATGCCTTTTCTCTCTATCTCCAAAACCTCGTGTTTTTCAGTCTCCTGCCCTTCTTGTGTAATTTCTTTCTTTCTCCTTTCTTTCCTTACCATTTTCTACAAAATCCCTCTTCCTCACACCATACTCTGCATTCTCTTTTCCACGTAGGTAGAGAGGATGATGAAAAAAATCGAGTGCCACCACATTTGTTTGAAGTTCCTAAAGCATTAGCATACTGCCCATACCTTCATCCAACTTTGTCTCCCAATGTTTTTTATTGATATGTTATTTTATTTATTTATTTTATTATCCACCCAATGTCAATGTGAAAGGGTCTTCTTTTACAGGGATGTGACACAAACTTGTTAATTTGTGAATAAGGTGTGCTAGCCAAGTATTCAAACACAATGAATTTGCAAAACCATCTAAATTAAACAATCCTACTCAAATAAAATATCTTACTCTCATTTTGTAATGCCAAATGGTGAGAAAATTGGCAAATAACAATAGTATTAGTATAAGCATGCAATGTATAAATTTGAATAATCCAATGAAAGGTACATGTGATTAACCATTAAATTTGAACTAGAACATGGATAGTGATGAGCCCAAAATGTGCTCATAAGTGTGGATATTATGATGAACTTTTAATACCTTTACTTTTGTTATTCGTGGTTGTTTAAACTCTATTGAAACCTTTTATTGGGATATCCTGTAGCAAAATATTTTCATATTCCTGCAGCTTATTGTGTTTACTTGATTGCATTTATTACCCCGTTGACTCTCTAAATGACTGGTATATCGCATATAGTTTTTGAATGATGAAATAGATTTAAATGTGTGATTAATGAACAGATATTGTGTATGTACCATGCACCTTTTCTTTCACATCCGTTACCTTGTGTTTCGCAAGGTTGTTGAAGAAACTATGATTGAGTCAAGCGCAATCGATATTGGCCTTGCAGTAAAGTCCATTTCCTGCACGACTTCAGGGAAGCTCTGGCGAAGACTCTTTGACCGAGACCGTTGGAAAGGATTTTTAATGATAGTTAATCTAGAAAGAGTGGAGCACTAGATTCTCTCTGGATCGGGTTGAACGGATAAATTTATTTATGAAGTTTGTTCCTTGATTCTGGGATACACTTTACTTCCACATCTTTCTTTGATAGGGTTAGTTAGTTAGTTGTTCTCCTAATTTTAAATAAATTACTCCTCCTGTACGAGTGAGGAAGGAGATGATATTTAGAAGTAAGATAGAAGCATAGTGGTAGAGATATAGTAGATATCATGTAATAATGAAAAGCAAAATCTATATGACAAGAAACAGAGTTTGTTGTTAAGTTTCCATATCAACAAAGCAATGTATACCGTTCTGTTTTCATGAATAAATTTTGATGAAGTTCTGAGTTTAGCACTTGTGTAACCAATATATGCTTGCTAAGGGGGCCCACATAGTAAGTATTTGTAGTTAGTTAGTTAGCTGTTATTTTATGTTGATCATCAGTTAGCTTTCATCTTTGAAGTTTCCATACAAACTAAGTCTTGTATTGCTCTTGCAGCATTGGGAATGCATCCCTGTGCTTGTTCCTAGAGCATAAGGCCAGTTCATAGTCTGTGTTCCAGTTATAGTTGTTATGGTTTATGTTTTAGTCAAATCATGGTTGAGTTAAAAGAACTTTGCATTACCTTTCTGTAGCGTAGATAGAATTCCTTCCAAGTATTTATTTATGTTAAGTCGTAACTGAAACTAGTTCTTAGTGCATATACTATGTCGTGCCATTTAAAGTATACGTTCCCTGGTTTGACAAGTAAATGAACGTCCATAAAGAGATATTAGTCACCTGCTAGAATGTCCAATTCCCAGGAAAGGTTTTACAGTGATTTTAATATCCTTTTGTGGGTGTGACCATTTTTGGCGCCGCTGTTGGGGAATGTGTCAATCTAAGAACTTGCTAAAGTCATTGTTAACAGTAGTTTAGTCAGTTGTTTAAGTATTTTCAAGTTCTTTTTAAATACCATCTATTCTATTGAATGCATAGAAGAAGAAGAGATGCACTAGGAAGGCTCCTCCTTGAAAACCTGTTTGTTGAACTACCATTCAACCCAGCTGACACAGAACCTGAGGAAAACCCATTCACTATGTTATTTGAGTAATCCAACATGGCAAATAACCCACCTAATCCACCTCCTATTTTTGAGTTTCCCATTGTTCCCCAATAAGATACTGACAATCTTAAGAATATACCTTCTTCACTACTTCCAAAATTCTATGGCCTAGTCACAAAGGACACTGAAACTTTCCTGTTTGAGTTCGATATCCTCTGTCGTAGTTATGACTATACCTCAGATGCTCACAAACTGAAATTGTTTCCTTCCACCTTGAAGGAAGGAGCTCTCAGATGGTTCATGAGTCTAGGAAGAGGTGTTGTAGATAGTTGGGTAGCCATGCAAACCAAATTCCTTGAGAAATATAAGGAATATTGTAAAAGTGGCAGTAAGTGAGATGATATATTTAAGATTCAGCAGAAGGAAGATGAAAGTTTAGAGGATTATATTTTAAGATTCCTATTTTCTCTTAAAAAGAACTCAAACCATACTCTCAATGAGGACTCTTAGAAACTACTTTTTCTAAGAGGGATTAGTGATGCCTGTATAGATGCTCTGGACCTGATGGGAGGAGGTGATATAACCCAACTTCCTTGGGATGATATTAAGAAAATATGTCTTAATTACTCCCAATCAAATGTGAAGAAGGGTAGAGGTTATCAAGCTATAGTGGGTAAGTCTTCTTTCGGTGGAGTTTTCAGGATGGAGTTAACAAATTTTCTGTCTGAATTCAAGCAGGATATCATGAATAATATGGCTACACAACTAGAGATTATGCAAGCTCGAAAGAAACATAAGGCGGCCGAGGTAGTTTTCACCAAGTTCTGTCCAAACCGTAGATAGAAGAAAACGTGACTGCAGATGCAAGATGGTGGCTAATCTGGAAGTTAAGGAATTACCTACTAACTTTAAGCTAGTAGAAAGTGATGATGATCAAGTGTTCTTTGTTGCTCAAAGGAGACCATGGGCTCAAAGACAAGGTATGCCTCAAGATCCTTTGACTTTTGGTAATCCTTATTCTGGCTATAATAATCAATGGCAACCTACATATGGACCACCACCACCTTGGAATACATCTCAACCAAGTTGGCCTAATTATCAAATCCCACAATGGCAATCTCCTCAAGGAGGTTGGCAGCAGCCACAAGGACAATGGACCCCACCTAAAGGTAACTGGCAGCAGAATCCTTAATGGAGAGGTCCTCAGTAATGGAAAAACCAGTCCCCTGGGTTCCTGCAACTTCCACGGCCACAACCACAGGCCCTCATGCCAATACCTTCGACCCTAAGACAAAGAATGCTCGATTGATAGGCCAAAGCGGAATTGCTAAAGCTGTTGGCCTCCCTTCGTCTCTAATAGCACCTGAACTGGTAATGGCTTGCCGAGAGGCCTACCAGACGAACATGCGAACGATCGTGGACAAAGAAGGGAATATCCTTGCCGACATGTCTCCGAAAGGAATTACGAAAACATTCCACATTCCTACATTCCCACATATGCAAGTCCCCACTTTGGAGCAGTGCCAGGCGGCGTGGGATGCCAATCCATTAGGCTGAAAGAAGTCAATCAACATCTACTGGTTGAAGGAGAAACGGGGCAGCGCTGCAAAAGTTCCCCAAGAGCTATTCTGCAGCGATTTTCAAGAAGACTATCACGACTTGGTGACCATGCTAAGCAGGGTCATGGGCCTCCCAGCAGCGGCCTACTTCCAGGAGTGGATTGCTTACTATGTTGAGCAAATCGTACGAGGAAATGAGGATGTGAAGACCAAGATCTCGTTCGACTAGGGGAGTATCATCAGCAACTGCTTCCATGAGCAGTTTGTAAATATCAATAAAAGCAACAAGTTCTACATGACCTCGTACTTGGTGTACTCCTTGCCAGGTCAGAGGCAATATAGTGGACTCTTCATGGTGCCGGATGGGGATCACAAACGAGGGCTTAAGCCTTTTGACCGGTACCCTCAGCTACAATACCGCTACTTCAAAAAGGAGTACCGCCGGATAAATGATGCCTTCATAGGCCATATTATCAGATTGATAGCCGAGGATTTCGAGAGACGGGTATCTCACAGCGCCAGAGCACTCCTGAAGGAGTATGCCTTCTTATACATTTAGTTCCCCAAGTTCACTTCCATCTATGCCTAGGGATTCACGGAACGGCCGAACAAGTTGCCAAGATACCCAAACGATAGGATTATTCTCCTAGAGATTTCCCGATAGCTCCAACATATTCAAATGGTCTTCGGCCAAAAACACGTAGCAGGGATCCCCTATCCCATGATCCTCGGCCAAGGCCAGTATCGACTGCAAACATCTTAATGCACCGACAACTCAGAAAAGGAACCCAAAGAGTATAACTTTGAATGGTACACAGCTCACCCACGGATGGACCCCCACGGCCACGTTAGGAAGGCGCTAGGGCTGGCATACGCTCACCAGTACTATGTTGAAGATTTCTGGGCAGATTGTAGAGATGATAAGGAGGTTCGCAAGAGACATTACATGTGAATGATAGTGCAGTTTTTAAGGAGAGTGCAGCTGTTTCCGGTGCCAGACCAGCTTGAGGAAGATGAGTGCACCCTGGTGCACCCGAGGTACCCTGCGGTTGCCGACCTGGCAATCCCCTCCATCGACTGGAATGAACAAGAGGTCGAGGACCTGAATACCATCACCCAGCCTATCATAACTCACACTAAGGAGTGGGTTGATGGACAGGTGGCACAACTGGAGCAACAGGGGGTGGCTCTAATATACGAGGCACTCAAAAGCGGGCCGAGCGCCATGGAGGAAGTTGCTGCCTCCCCATCAGCTAGTGAGACTTCCAAGTCTCCCCCCATCACCAGGTCCCGGAAGAGAAAAGAAGCAGAAACGGCACAGTCCGGGGGCCCCAAAGAACAAGCAACAAAGGATACGGGAGGCTCGTCTCTGAAGAAGCTTAAAAGGACAGTGGTCACAACAGAGGCGCAGCCTCCATTGCTCCTTCCTCCCCCGACTGGTGTGCTGCCCTCCTCTCAGGCCGCAGCCGCCTCATCCCCATAGGTGGTGGACATTTCTGTCCACTTTGCCTCTTCGCCCCTAGCCGGGTCCATAGTCAATATTGACTCTTCCTCGAGCATGACCACTTCCCCTTCCTCTGCTACTGCCATGTCACGCATCACCTCCCTGCCTCTGGCAACAATACCATCACCTGTTCCCCTTTCTAGCGTGCCCGAGGCTATTACACGACACCTGCAGAGTCTCCTTCCTAAGCTCTCACAGCTTTTAATGGACCCTACTCTCCAGGCTGCCCTCGCCCAAGCCCTCGCAACAGCTCAGCCGTCGCAACCGCCGACAGGTCCGCTGGCCATGGAGGCCACCATGCAGATTTCCAAGGAGATGGAGCTGGAATAGGAGGCTTTGAAGCCTATGGAGGAGGAGTTCGATGACTATTACGAGCAACCCGAATACGAGCATAGAACCATTAACGAGGTTGCCTATGAGGAAGAAGAAACGGGCTCCTCCGAGGGCGGGGATGGAGAGGATGGCTCGGGCGCCGGGAAAATTATTCAGGTTTCTGATGAGGATGTCAGAGAAGAGGCATAACCGTCACCACGTGGTGAAGAGGGACAGCCACCAGAGGGGTAGCCTGAAAAGGATATCACTGAGGCGGAGACCCACATTGTAAGGAGCCCCGAACCCGAGGCTGCTAAGGAGAAGAAAGAAGAAGAGGCAGTAAAAGAATAGGATCTCACTCAGATACTGACCACCAACGCACCCATTAAAATCCTTGTGTTCTATCAAGACTTTGACGAGGAGGAGGATGCTGCCAAGGAAAAGGAAGAACTTGAAAAGGAAAAGGAGGCAGAAGTCTTGCCCCTGACTGAGACGGGTGAAGGCAGCCATGGTACACCCAAGGACCAATCCGCCATGCCCGACTGGCTAGAAAAGCAGCTTGAAAAGACTACTCCTGTTCTAAGCGACCCGAGGTCAAGATTGGAAGCCATCTTGGCTCGATCTCTAGCCACAACAAAGAAGGAGAAGAAGCCTAAGGTCCGTTCCAAGGTAACTATGGACGCTTCTGGCTCCCGGGCTGCACAAGTAGCAACACCAACTGTTGGCCAGGCCGGAGTAAGCTACAATATCTCTACGATCGACCTAGGGACAGCCACCAAGGAACAGAAGGTCGGACATCTGGAGGAGTCAGTGGCCACGGTGGTGCATCTGATTAAGCAGGATAAGATCACCAAAGATGAGCTAAAGGCACAGGTTGCTGCCCTAACCGACTACATCCAGCAGTGGTCTTCAATAGACGACCTTCCCACTACCTCGACGGCCACTCCTCATCTACTCTCCAAGGAGCAGATAGATAAGCTGGAGAGGAGGAAAAACTTATAGAAGACCACAGAGGACTGGTTCTAGCACGTTGCGAAGGTCAGAAACGTAGGGATCGGCTTGGCTGTGCAGATAGCCAACAAGTTCCTGGACTTGGTTCAGTCCTTGGAAGGCACGAGGAAGCTCTGCACCAACTTCCCTACAATCTACGACTCTGCCTTCCCGAAGGTTGAGGCCATCCTTTAAATTCCAGAAAGCATGTGGGAAGAAAAGCTAGAACTGAAGAAGGAGGATCACTGGTTGGTTGACATATGGCGCAGAGACCTCATCAACCGTAAAGAGAGGATGGAACAGATCCAAGGCAGAATAGATCCAGATATTGCGTGGATCAAGGAGATCCGAGCAGAATGCACCGAGTACCTCAAGTTGATGACGGGCCATGATATTCCCACGGTGCAATTAGATGCAGAAAAGGTCAGGTCGTATTTTGAGGAACGGATTAAGGACAGGACAGCCGAAGATATCACAATGGACTTCTTGAGTTTCGCTGCCCATGCCTTCGATAGATCAGAGCTCTTCAGAGATCAGGGCTCAAAGTATGACGAGGATTGGAAGTGGCTGGAAGAGAATGCTAAAGAATGGAGCTATCAGGCATTGAGATGTGAAATCCTTGAGATCGACAAGCTTCAGGCCGTAATCCTCAAGCATATTGAACACGTAGCCTCCGAGGAGCAACCAGACAGCCCAGCCAAGGAAGAAGACTTCCCAGAAGAGTAGCTACAGCCAAAGGAATAGCAATTAGCTACAAGACGAAAATGCAAATAGTGTCATCCACTAGATGACAAAATAGGGAAAAGATAAAAGATGTTTTAAAATTGTAAATCTATTTTGGGGGTAGGTGAAACCCTAATTTGTAATGAATCGTGGCCACACAATGGAAATGAATCTTGGCCATTCATTTGGTTTTTTGGAAACTATAAATAGAGCACTCCCCTCATTTGCAAAAGTGAGAGTTGAGTTGTTGTAAAGGCATGCTACTGAAATTTATGAGAAATAGCATTGACTTGGTACATTTCCTTGTTTTCTCTCATGTCTATTGATTCACTTCTCCAATATTAGTTGTTAGCTTAGATCTCTTTGTTGTTTAGTTAGCTGTTTATGTTATTTGGATAATCTTAGGAATGCTGTTTGCTATTCATGAAAATTCCTGCTTTGTTGATGATCCCTTAGTCCATACTTTTTGCTGTTTGCTGAAGGTAGATAGCTTTGCAAAGTTAGCCTGGACCTGATTTAAGCTGCCTCAAACACTTATCTTTAGTTCATGCATGTATGTGGTGGATGGAGGATAAAAATCTATAGCCCTTAGAAGATTGCACGATTCCCATGATACTGTGAAATCCCTGGTTAAGTGGGATATTGTTTTGAAGGAATTGTCCATTGCAGGGACTCCATTATCACTGTTCACAGCAAGCTTTAGGCTTAGAAACTTTTCTTCCCCTTCGCTCTTTTTTATTTTCTTTAGAAACTGAACAACACTAAGGTTCATTGCACTTTATAAAGAAAAATCTAACAACTAGATGGAGTTTGAGACTGCTGTTTGAACCTACAGCCAAGACATAATTGCTTACATGTGAAAACTCCTTTTCGAAGATCCAACTTCATGTTTTGTGCCCATATTTTGTGTTTCTGTAAGGCCGCCTTGTGATTCCAGCAAATCACATTAAATTACTGAGGTATCTAAGCACTGTCATGACCTGACATCCGAGAGACCTTGGGATAGTGTTCTGCAACTCGATTGTGGGAAATTGTCTTTCAAGAGAGGTAGTGCACCTGTGCACTGCCTGTGTTGAAAAGTGCATAAAAACACCATCAACAGAACTGGCGCTAGAAGGAGGGCAGCGATCGAAATACTAAGCTATGGGATAAAGCGAAGCTGGATCGGATTAGATCATTCTCCCCGGAAAGGTTTCAAAGGATTCTACGATCAGCACCAAACAAGGGAGAATTTGAAGAATTGTAGCCTCCCACAAGGGTAAAACGAGCACAAGGAAGCAGCTCCGCCTCTTCCTCTTCCTCCATTCCATCCGCCTCCATTTCACCTCCACCTTCACTTGGCTGGCCTTCATCTTCCACCCAACCGTCTCAAACAGCATTTGCACATCTTCCTTTCGGCAGCCAGGGGTTCGCTCCTCTCCTGGCCCTTTCAGCCCAAAGCATAGTCCAGGCAGCCATAGCTCAAGGGCAGCCTCAAATTGTGGTTGTATTGCCAATACAGCCCCAAATCCCTGTTCTCCAACAGCAAGTGCCACCTCTGCCTCCCCTCATGGCTTGGCTTGCGCATAACCCTTCGCCGATACACTTTGCTGTTTACAATGATATGCCCAAGAATCCGGAGGGCTTTTGTTTGAAATTCCATCCACGTGACATGCAAAGAACAGCGGAAGAGCATATCAAGATATTCAAAACAGAAATTACCGAAATGCAGGTGGGTCACGAGGACGTGGTGTGTCGCCTCTTTCCACATTCGTTGGGAGAAGAGGCCTTCTACTGGTACATCAATCTGCCACAGTGATCGATCACCTCGTGGACCCTGATGAAGAATGCCTTCCTGCAGAAGTACAAGATTCTTGTCAACCCCGCTGACCTGTATCAGCAGTTCATGTCCATCAGAAGGGAGGTCAACAAACCTATTGGCTCCTTCAATGATCGCTTCCATCGGGCTCATATGAGGCTTCAGGATCCATACCTCCATAATGATGCGGCTGCTCTGCCAGTCTACTACGCGGCCCTGGATAACCTCATGGCAGCGCTGGTAAAAAGGATGCGCCCGCCGCCTGCTACCTTGCTGACCACCTATGCAGAAGCTGTTATTGCAAGTGTAGATTTTGGACAAAATATATCCGGCCCTCTACCCTCTTTGGGGCCCGTCGCCCACCCAATGCAAATTTAGGGGCTCAATCAGGCATTTGCTCACCAAACTCCTCTCATGAACTAGGTGCCACAATTGTGTATGGTGCCGCATCCGGGGCAGCCGTTGAATTATGCGCCTCCCGCAACATCTTACTTGCAGCCCTAGCAGCAGTACAGCTATTCTCAAATAGCTCCACAGCAGCAAGCATATTCCCAACAGCCCCAGGCACCGTTGCACTTATCAGGACTGGATTTTCCTCCGGCTTATCAAAATTAGCCGGCGGCCCCACCCGCGTTTCTCCAAAATCCGGCCCCATCACTTAGAGGTGTAGCCGAGAAGGATAAGCTAGAGGAGCTGAACGAAATGATTAAGAAGATGTCCATAGAGATGACGCATCTGAAGAACCAAAATAATCAGCTATAGGCCTCCCAACGCAACTTTCAGGCCAATCTCAACAGGGACAGTCGGGAGTCTCGAGATAATAGAGACAACAGAGATAATCGAGAAGCGGGTACCTCCTCAGGGCAGAATTATGAGAGGGGGCAGAACTCCAATCAAAATGAAGAAAGAAGACCTTCCCAGAGACAAAACCACACATGGAACACCAGGCCCAACAACGATGGTGTCCCCACGCTGTTTGATCAACCAGCAGGCAATGATAGAACATCCAGCGGTGTGTATCTGGCCAAAGCAGCTTTGTCTGGATAGTGCCGACTTCACAAAACCAGCAGGCATTCTGAGCTGGACTGTCCTGAATTCCAGGCGGCGGCTAAAATCATCCAGGTGGAAGTACAAAATGCCGTCGATAATGCCAACTGCAGGAACATCGTCCCATCGGAGCCCTACGATTCCTCATGTTTGGTGGTCAATCAGGCGCCGTTTCCGCGAGGAGACCGCAACGAGCCCGAGGTAGAGCCCATCCCCATCGAGGATGAGAAAGCGCAAGAGGTAAGTAACGAATCAACTCTAGCTCCGCTTTTTGATTCGGTAGATAACGGTCTGGTGGATGAAGAAGAGCCATTCGTGGATAAGGTCCACATGCTTCATCAATGGTCAAGTCCCTATTTCCTTAGGAATAGACAAGCCGGCGGACCCTTCACCACTTCTACTCCACCAAACAACTTTGCCACCCCGCCTGATCCAAATGCTAACAATAACCCAGGGTTCCCTCGTATACCCACCCAATATCTCAGCAAGAACCAATCCCAAAACCCACCGCAAGGTCAGCCTCAAAGCCAAACCCAAGATCCACCTGGGCAAACCAAGAGTCAAACCCCTAGTTCTCCCATAGGCCAAGCTTTTAGCTCTGAAATCGAGCAAATGCGTGAATATGTGGCAGAAGAGTTCAAGAAGGTCAAAATTAGTTTGTCGGCCTTCGAATTGCTCAAGGTTCCTGCTGTAAGGCATGCCTTTTTCAGGGTTCTGAATGGGACTCCCTCATCTAGCACGACACAAGAGACCCCGGCCAAGAGGGTAACCTTTGAGGAGCCCAGGAAAGAACAAGAGATACAGGACAACACCAGAAGAAGGGATCATATGCCCATGAATCAGTCGACTAGCAGATACACTAAAAAGGAGCTAGAGAGGGCTGGTAGACAGCCTCCCAAGGACCAGCAATTTAAACAAACCAAGGATACAGGCAGTGACAGGAACAAAGGCCAAATAGCTCAAATGGACACACCCGTTGGTATCCTCCAAGGGAGACTGGAAACTCCCTCGTTCCTGACTACTATTAGGGTCTTTGGCAAGAATTTGCACAACTACCTGATCGATTTAGGTGCGTCTACCAACGTTATGCCCTTGGCTGTATGTAAAGCTCTTGGCATCACCCCCACACCTTCAAAGAGAAAGGTCACCCAACTAGACAAAACAGAGATTAATATCGTGGGCGAAATAAACTACATCCCCATGCAAATCGCTGCGGACCCCCAGATACAGCAGGTTGTGGACATCCAAGTGGCAGACATACCTGATGCCTATGGAATCATTCTGGGGAGAGAGTTCACCAAGGTGCTGAACGGATACACTGCCACTGACTTGTCTCACATGTGGCTGCCGTGGAAGGGGCTGCCAAATCAGATTTGTATTGACCGTGAACCCCGGATGAAATATATCATCACGGAATACAATAATCTCAACGAGGTGCTGTTCGCTGAGACCGACTTAGGGAATTATGGCCCTTTTGCTTACCAAAACGAGCTTGAGCTTCAAGAAGAATAGACAGATGAGGTATTGCTGGTATTATGCAGTCCCTCGGCGGGTTCCGAACAAATGCCCCCAGATGAAGAAGTGTTGGTGGAAGCTGACGATGAGCTGGATAAAGATGACAACTGGGGATTGCTCGATGGCTTCCAGGAGTTTATGGAAAAATGCGCAAGAGATCAGCTTAGCCTAGGAGCTAGAATGAATTTCCAAGACCTATTATTGCCGAATTGGTGTAGGGTCCACAACGCTACTCACTCTAAGTTCGACTATTGCTTATGCCAAGCAGCAGTGGAGCATGTTAAGAAAGCCGCTGCTCCTCCGACGGAAACACCAAAAGAGGCACCACCCGGATCACCTGTCGATCGTTCCCTCGACCCGGAAAGCCTTCCTAAGATCACTAGGCCCGCTGCCCAACCAAAAGAGAACAAAGACTCAATCAAACCCGAAGATGAGGAATCCTCTGCATGCTGGACGCTCCGGTTTGATGGATCAAAGTCAAGACAAGGAGCTGGAGCGGGGATCGAACCCATCAGTCCAATGGGTAAGACATTCCTTGCTACCCATTGATTGTAGTTTTATTGCACCAATAACGTAGCAGAATATGAGGCCTTAGTCCTTGGCCTTCTAATGGCTTTGAGGAAAAATGTGAAAGTACTGCATATCTTCAAGGATTCCACAATTATGGTTAAGCAGGTCAGGAAATTGTACTCCTGTCATGACCGGAGACTCACTAACTATAGACATAGGGTGTGGGATCTCTTAGAGGGCCTAGATGCGATCAACATACAACTGATCCCTCATGCTCAGAATTGCACAGCTGATGCCTTGGCTCAAGCAGCTAGCACGTTACAGCCCCTCTCGTTGTCTGGGCTCAAGAAGTTCACTGTTGAGCTAACATGTACGCCATCGGTCCCGGACAATGTTACCCACCTACAGGTCTTCAATGATGATAAGCATATCCTCCAGTTCATCACAAGTTCTGATGTCTTTGCTACCCAAATAATCGATGAAGCTGATCCATAGGAGGCTGAATTGGACATAGAAGGGGTTATCAATCTGAAAACCAACACGATCCCCAGAGGCATGGTTCAGCTAGAGCGTGTATTCGACCTGGATCAGATTAGGGATCAGGATCGGAAAATAAAAAAGGAGGCTATAAGCAGCCAGTGCAACACTCACAACTTGGGAACGGCCGAGGATACCAAGAATGTTTTTATTGGAAAAGTATGCACGCCCGAAGAGAAGAGGGGAATCACGGATGCTTTGCGCAGATATCCTGATGTGGTGACATGGAGTTACGAAGACTTGAAAACATACGACACCTCTGTCATCACGCATACCATCCCTCTGAAGACAGAAGTGAGGCCATTCCGTCAGCGGCAGCGCCCTATTAATGCCTTGCTAAAACCTATTGTTTACAAGGAGGTACAGAAATTACTTTTAGCAAGAATCATCTTTCCTGTTAGGCACTCTATGTGGGTGGCTAATTTGGTCCCGGTCAGGAAAAAGAATGGAGAGATCAGATTGTGTGTGGATTTCCGTAATCTCAATCGTGCCTCAGAAAAGGACAACTATCCGGTGCCTTCACTGGATGAAGTGCTACAAATCATCAACGGCTCCCAGATGATGTCGTTCCTCGACGGATACTCCAG
This sequence comes from Sequoia sempervirens, assembly GCA_007258455.2. Lineage (NCBI taxonomy): Eukaryota > Viridiplantae > Streptophyta > Pinopsida > Cupressales > Cupressaceae > Sequoia > Sequoia sempervirens. The sequence continues at coordinate 27,553 of VDFB02379692.1, read as the reverse complement.
GTATAATCAAGTAATGGTACAATACGAGGATCACCACAAGATTGCGTTCACCACTAAGTGGGGGACATTTGCATACAGAAGAATGTCGTTCGGGCTCATCAACACCGGCGCCACTTTCCAACGCGCCATGGATATTGCTTTCAAGGACCTGATCGGAAAATGTATAATCATCTATATGGATGATTTGACGGTATTCTCCAAGAAGCGAGGTAATCACGTCTCCGACCTATGCAAAGTATTTCAGAGATGCTGGGAATTCGGGGTTTCTCTCAACCCCAAGAAGTGCATTTTTGGAGTGACCGAAGGCAGATTACTCGGGCACATCATCTCAGAGCAAGGAATCTCCATTGATCCTAAACGCATTGAGTTGCTACTCAAGATTCAGCCCCTGGGCAGCAAGAAGGAATTAAAGTCTTTCTTCGGAAAGATTAATTTCATCCAGAAATTCATCACTGATTTTGCAGAAATAGTCAAACCTCTCAATGCCATGCTCAAGCAGAACGCTAAGGTCGAGTGGACACCAGAGGCCAAACAATCCTTTAAGGAAATCAAACAGGCCATTGCTGAGGTGCTTGTGTTGGTCAGTCCAAATTATCTGAAGCTGTTCTATATCTATTCATTTGCTTCAGAGCATTCTTGTGCCAGTATGTTGACCCAAAAGGATGACGGAGGAAATGAGCATCCGATCACCTTCATGAGCGCACCCCTCAAAGATGTTGAATTACGTTACCACAACATAAAAAAGCAGGCGTATGCTCTTGTTAGGGGAGTAAAGAAATTTAGACACTACATTCTACGCAACAAGGTGTTTGCAATCGTCCCTGACCCCGCAGTCAAAACGCTTCTCATGCAAAACGAGTTGGGTGAACGGAGGGCCAAGTGGGTCACCCTGCTCCAAGAATATGATATGGAGATCCAACCAATGGAATTGGTAAGAGGGCAGGCACTCACCCGCATAATGGCCAAAACAACAACAGAGGCCGGACCTGAATTCATGGTACAGCAATACCAGCTTGAGGATGTCTCCCTGGGAGAGTGGTACCAAGATTTCATTTATTATCTGCTCAATCATAAGTGTCCGTCATATTTGCAAGGAATCCAGAAGAGGGCCCTCAGATTGAAAAGTAACGGTTATATGTTACAGGGTTCCATTCTTTATAAGAAGAATCATGAGGGAGTTTATTTAAGATGCCTCGGCGAGGAGGAAGCAGAACGTGTTCTGAGGGAGTTTCACGATAAGTTTGGTACGGGCCATGGCTCGGGTTCTTCTACGGCCCATCAGATATTAAGGGCAGGGTACTATTGGCCGACTGTCTTCAAAGATGCCCATGGCCATGTTCGTTCATGCCATACATGCCAGACCACTGCCACCAGGGAGAGGAATGTTGCTGTCCCACTATAGCCCATGCTGGAGTTAAGACCTTTTGCACAATGGGGTCTCGACTTCATCGGTCCGGTAAGCCCCCCATCATCCGCGGGACACAGGTACATTCTAACTGCTACTGATTATTGTACTAGATGGACGGAGGCAATAGTTTGTAAGCATTGTACAACTGAAGTAGTTACTAATTTCTTAGAAAGTTTCATTTTAAATCGCTTTGGTTGTCCATATGCTCTAGTATGTGATAATGGACCTGCCTTCGCTTATTTAAAATTTGCTAGCTGGGCGTTTGACTATGGGATTGCCCTCAAATTTTCATCCAATTACTACCCTCAGGGCAATGGCCTTGCCGAGTCCACAAATAAGAACTTGATTACTGTGATAAAAAAACTGCTAGATAGGAATCCCAAGGACTGGCATACCCAGCTCCATTTCGCCCTTTGGGCTGATCGCACCTGCCATAAGGCTGCCCTTGGTGATTCCCCATTCCACCTTGTCTATGGTCTTGAGCCGATATTCCTCATCCACCTGAAAATTCTGACTCTTCAGTTCATCAACGATTTTTATGGAGGAGATCGTAGGGAAGATCGTCTAGCTGAACTGTTACATTTAAAGGAAGTTCGAGACCGCGCAATAGAGAATTTCGCCAAGCATCAGGGCGTAGTGAAGAGATGGTTCGACCGCCGAGCCAAAATTAAGGCCTTTAGGATTGCATATTTGGTCCTATATTGGGACAAGGCCCATGAAAAGAAAGGGGGACACAATAAATTTGACAAGCTCTAGTTTGGCCCCTTTCAGATAGCTGAGATTTTGGGAGATAATGCCTTCCGCTTAAAAAACTTAACCGGTGAAAACGTCCCATTGCCAGTCAATGGGCAGCACCTGAAGCATTACTTCTAGGCTTGAGCTCCTTCGAGCTCTTTGTTGTAAGTACCTGTGCATAGGGTAGAGTAGTTGCTTTCTTGCTTGTTGCGTTTTGTTCGCGTCATTTTTTGCTTTCTCCCTCCCAGCAGTTTCGTTTTTAGAAAGGTTTCCCGCTCCTTTGTGGTGGTCATGCTTGCCTAACAAGCGGTTCACTTTGCTATCTATTCTTTGTGTTCTTTGGCTAAACCTTCACTCTAGACTATTGGTCTTTGCAGAGCTGTCCGTGAATGATTTCCCTGTCTGAATTCTGCTCAGAACTTGACCCTTCGCCGGATCTTCTTACCCACATCTCGAATCTTGCACAAATTACATAATAATAAATTCTGAAGGACCGTGATATGGTTGTCACGACACCCAAGTAAGTGAAAAATCCTAAGTCTACTCCAGTGACCACTGCAGTCTCAAACCCATTGTAGGCTTCAATGCTTACCCGGTCGAACTAAATGGTAAAAGAGAAATCAAATATCAAAGCAAAAAGAAGAGAAAAAAAATCTGAAAAAGAAAATAAACGACCGTATGGGTGTTTGGATAACTCTACCAGGGCTATGGATGCCCGGCCGGTAGAAGAGCAATATCCATGAGATTGTAGTAACAACTCCGCCGGGGCTATGGATGCCTGACTGGCAGCGGGGCAATATCCAGGTTACTTTTGGTGTTAGGCAACTTATGTAGCTCACTTGGTTCGAGTAATAACCTTGGTTACTATCCCTAAGAAAGGAATGAACTCACTCTACACACACTTTCGAGATGTCATGTAAGCTGACCCAATTAAGGATCTCGCTCTCTCGGATTCATCCTTGGAAACCGTTTCTGCTCTGCGAAACTAGAGATTCTGGGTCCTGAATGAATATTTATCCCTAGAACGCTCTGGAGCGTTCTCCAGCAGAGTCGCCATTTGTTGTGCCCTCAGCACACACGCCCCGTTGGGAATGGGGACCCTCTTTTCTTTCACCTTGTTGGGTCTATCAGGGCCGCCTTGTTTTGCGTGCCCCTTTTTTTTTTACATTTTGCATGGTCGATATTACCCTAAAGTTTCATCCTAAGATCGATTGTGGTTTCCCTTTTAAATTTTGGTGCCCTCCGGGGCCTTGTGGGTTCCTTAGGCCTTTAGGGCTTTGGGGCGGCCCTGGGCCCCTCCAGGCCCGGGCCTCCGGGGTTCCCTTATCGGGTTTCATTTGCCCTGGCGGTATTTCCCCGGGCGTTTTCCGCTCTCTCTGAACTCCGCCTACTGCTATCTGTTCCTTTGTTGCTCGGCCTTTCGTCTTCCGGCGCCGGAAGTCCACCTTCGGACTTCCGTCCTGGGATCGCGCCGCGACGGCGATCCTCCATCGGCCGCCCGCCCTTCAGGCCCCCGGGTCTTGTTCGCCGCCGCCGTCGCAATGCAAAGCAAAATCTCATGGCGGCAAGCCCCTGCGGTGCCCCGCCCTCCGGGCCCCGGTCACACCTTCGCCGCCGTCGTTCGAAGTCCTCGCAAAGTTTCGCGGCGGCCGTCATTCCGCGGCTTCCCGCCTGCCAGATCTCGAAACCCTCGTCGCCGCCGCCGACCCCAAATTTGAAACCGACTGACTTTTGGTGCGATCATATGAGGCATTTAATGTGGCATTAATGAGCGGTTGGGTATATAAACCGTGGTCCCCCAATGTCTTTTTCACTTAGCGAATTCAAGCAAATTGGAGCAGCGGTTGAATTGGAGCCCACTGTAGTCTGCACCAACACGATCATTGGCATCAACCTCGCTCCATCAACTCCACCGGTGGATCCCATCAACTTCCTGGTTCGCGAGTCGCAGGTAGGCCATCCTCGTTCGCTCTCCCGTCATTTTCGATCATTTTGAGGATTTAAATGAATTAAAGAACAAAATTAAATGGCATAAAAGGAACCACCCCGCGTCGCGCCCAAAACCCATGTGTTCGAATTTGCCGGAAACCATCAGAATCACCCTTACCGTCTCCTGGGACTTGTTCGCGCCGTGGGTGTTCTTCGTGACAAGGCGCGGACTACGCCAGAACCTTCGTCAGCCGCCGTAATCCTGGAACAGTCCTCGACGGAGGGTCCGGCTCTTCCTGCCCGCCTCGTTTCTCCTCCCCAGCTCCGGCTTCTGATTCACCGCTGCTTTAACGCCAAAATTCTCGCGAGGTTCCCTCAAGCGCTCCCTATCGACCTCCGGAAAGTTTTCCAGAGTTCCTGCGACCGAACCTCGCGGTTCCACCACCGCTTCACTTTGAACTCCTTCCTCGTTCGACCTTCAAGCTCGCTCGCTTTTCACCGGCCAGCGTATCACCAACCGAATGAAATTTCGTCAATAGCCAACCTAGTCAGCTCGTCTCCTCGTCTCTAGTATTCTGGCTGTCGGGCTGTTTATACCTTTCACGGCGGCTTCGCTACTCAATTCTCTCGGCTTTCCGGTTCCGGGTCCGCTTTGACCGCCATGAAAACATCGCAGTCTATGCGGTGGTTCGCGACCGCCGGCTGCTCGCTTCCCCGTCCCATAACGCTTTGCCTCTCGCCGCCTCGTGGAATTGTCGTAACCTCCCGCATGCCGTCTTGCATCCTCCCCGTGGCTAGGCTCGAAGCCACCTCGCAGTCAGCCGGGTAGCATTGTAACTTATCGGCGACGCACCTCCGCCGCCACCGCTCCTGTGGCTATTTCTTTGCTACCGCTTTCAAAAGATTCCAATAACATGCGGCGGCCTTTGCGACACGTCCTCCCACCCTCCGGGTCCCGGTGATCCGAATGCCGTCTGGTCTAAAATGTAAAACCAAATCTGATGATGGCCATCTTTTTGCTTCCCGGGTTCCGGCCTCCGGGATTTCGCCACCAGACTTCCGCCTGATGTCCGCTGCCGCCGGCTTCCTTCGCCTGACTGCCTTCCGGCCTGAAACCCCCGGAGCTCCCCAAATCGATCCAAATCAAGTCCAATCGAGAATCTGACTTCGACCCACGTTCTAAATCAGGCCATTCTTCATCATGGGTCTCTTACAACATCAAAATCTGACCAACGGGGGTCTTCGGGAGCTTTCGGGCATGTTTTCCCTTCCTGGCAGCATTCTTGCCAGGGAAGTCCGGCCCTCCGGGCCCAGATTTCTGAATTGCCCTAAAATGAAATTGATATCGTCTGAGAGTTAAATTTATGATGCATTTGAATGGTTAATTATATAATATGCTCACAATACGGACTAACATTAACGTTATTGGTGTTTTCTTGTGCTAACTTCGCCCTTGCCTACAGGATATATGGAATCAGCCGCAGGAACTTCAGGGGCCTCTACCCAAAAGGACAAGGGTAAGAAATCTGGAAGGGCCGCCCATGGGAAAGACGACAAAGACCAAATGAAGTTCCAATTTCAGGGTGAACCACTCCAGTCAAAGGTCTTGACTGACTAGAAAGAGATCTCGGACACCAATATACGCCAGGTGGACATAGACAAGTTCACCCAGAGGGTCAAGATCGACCCTAAGACAAAGAATGCTCGATTGATATGCCAAAGCGGAATTGCTAAAGCTGCTGGCTTCCCTCCGTCTCTAATAGCACCTGAACTGGTAATGGCTTGCCGAGAGGCCTACCAGACGGACACGCGAACGATCGTGGACAAAGAAGGGAATATCCTTGCCGACATGTCTCTGGAAGGAATTACGAAAACATTCCACATTCCTACATTCCCACATATGCAAGTCCCCACTTTGGAGCAGTGTCAGGCGGCGTGGGATGCCAATCCATTGGGCTGCAAGAATTCAATTAATATCTACTGGTTGAAGGAGAAATGGGGTAGCGCTGCAAAAGTTCCTCAAGAGCTATTCCGCAGCGATTTTCATGAAGACTATCATGAATTGGTGACCATGCTAAGCAGGGTCATGGGCCTCCCAACAGCCGCCTACTTCCAGGAGTGGATGACTTACTATGTTGAGCAAATCGTACGAGGAAATGAGGATGTGAAGACCAAGATCTCGTTCGACTAGGGGAGTATCATCAGCAACTGCTTCCATGAGCAGTTTGTAAATATCAAGAAAAGCAACAAGTTCTACATGACCTCGTACCTGGTGTACTCCTTGGCAGGTCAGAGGAAATATAGTGGACTCTTCATGGTGCTGAATGGGGATCACAAACAAGGGCTTAAGCCTTTTGACCGGTACCCTTAGCTACAATACAGCTACTTCAAAAAGGAGTACCGCCGGATCAATGATGCCTTCATAGGCCATATTATCATATTGATCGCTGGGGACTTCGAGAGATAGGTATCTCACAGCGCCAGAGCACTCCTGAAGGAGTATGCCTTCTTATACATTCAGTTCCCCAAGTTCACTTACATCCATGCCCAGGGATTCACGGAACGGCCGAACAAGTTGCCAAGATACCCAAACGATAGGATTATTCTCCTAGAGCTTTCCCGGCAGCTCCAACATATTCAGACGGTCTTCGACCAAAAACACGTAGTAGGGATCCCCTATCCCATGATCCTTGGCCAAGGCCAGTATCGACTGCAAACATCTTAATGCGCCGGCAACTCAGAAAAGAAACTCAAAGAGTATAACTTTGAATGGTACACAACTCGCCCACGGATGGACCCCCACGGCCACGTCAGGAAGGCGCTAGGGCCGGCATACGCCCACCAATACCATGTTGAAGATTTCTGGGCAGATTGTAGAGATGATAAGGAGGTTTGCAAGAGACATTACATGCAAATGACAGTGCAGTTTTTAAGGAGAGTGCAGATGTTTCTAGTGCCAGACCAGCTTGAGGAAGATGAGTCCACCCTGGTGCACCCGAGGTACCCTGCGGTTGCTGACCTGGCAATCCCCACCATCGACTGGGATGAATAAGAGGTCGAGGACCTGGATACCATCACCCAGCCTATCATAGCTCGCACTAAGGAGTGGGTTGATGGACAGGTGGAATAACTGGAGCAACAGGGGGTGGCTCTAACATACGAGGCACTCAAAAGTGGGCTGAGCGCCACGGAGGGCGTTGCTGCCTCCCCATCAGCTGGCGAGACTTCCAAGTCTCCCCCCATCACCAGATCCCAGAAGAGAAAAGAAGCAGAAACGACACAGTCTAAGGGCCCCAAAGAACAAGCAACAAAGGATACGGGAGGCTCATCTCTGAAGAAGCTTAAAAGGACAGTGGTCACAACAGAGGTGCAGCCTCCATTGCTCCTTCCTCCCCCAATTGGTGTGCTGCCCCCCTCTTAGGCCGCAGCCGCCTCATCCCCACAGGCAGTGGACATTTCTGTCCACCTTGCCTCTTCGCCCCCAGCCGAGTCCATAGTCAATATTGACTCTTCCTCGAGCATGACCACTTCCCCTTCCTCTGCTGCTGCCATGTCACCCATCACCTCCCTGCCTCTGGCAACAATACCATCGCTTGTTCCCCTTTCTAGCATGCCCGAGGCTATTACACGACACCTGTAGAGTCTCCCTCCTGAGCTCTCGCAACTTTTAATGGACCCTGCTCTCCAGGCTGCCCTCGCCCAAGCCCTCGCAATAGCTCAGCCGTTGCAACCGCCGACAGATCCGTCAGCCATGGAGGCCACCATGCAGATTTCCAAGGAGATGGAGGAGCTGGAACAGGAGGCTTCAAAGCCTATGGAGGAGGAGGCCGATGACTATTATGAGCAACCCGAATACGAGCATAGAACCATTGACGAGGTTGCCTATGAGGAAGAAGAAACGGGCTCCTCTGAGGGCGGGGATGGAGAGGATGGCTCGGGCACCGGGAAAATTATTCAGGTTTCTGATGAGGATGTCGGAGAAGAGGCAGAACCGTCACCACGTGGTGAAGAATGATAGCCACCAGAGGGGCAGCCTGAAAAGGATATCACTGAGGCGGAGACCCACATTGTAAGGAGCCACGAACCCGAGGCTGCTAAGGAGAAGAGAGAAGAAGAGGCAGCAAAATAACAGGATCTCACTCAGATACTGACCACCAATGCACCCGTCAAAAGCCTCGTGTTCTATCAAGTCTCTGACGAGGAGGAGGATGCTGCCAAGGAAAAGGAAGAACTTGAAAAGGAAAAGGAGGCAGAAGTCTTGCCCCTGACTGAGATGGGTGAAGGCAGCCATGGTACACCCAAGGACCAATCCGCCATGCCCGACTGGCTGGAAAAGTAGCTCGAAAAGACTACTCCTATTCTAAACGACCCGAGGTCGAGATTGGAAGCCATCTTGGCTCGATCTCTAGCCACAACAAAGAAGGAGAAGAAGCCTAAGGTCCGTTCCAGGATAACCATAGACGCTTCTGGCTCCCAGGCTGCACAAGTAGCAACGCCAACTGTTGGCCAGGCTGGAGTAAGCTACAATATCTCCACGATCGACCTAGGGACAGCCACCAGGGAAAAGAAGGTCAGACATCTGGAGGAGTCAGTGGCCACGGTGGTGGATCTGATTAAGCAGGATAAGATCACCAAAGATGAGCTAAAGGCGCAGTTTGCTGCCCTAACCGACTACATCCAGCAGTGGTCTTCAATAGACGACCTTCCCACTACCTCGACAGCCACTCCTCAGCTACTCTCCAAGGAGCAAATAGATAAGCTGGAGAGGAGGAAAAACTTAGAGAAGACCATGGAGGACTGGTTCCAGTAGGTTGCGAAGGTCAGAAACGTAGGGATCAGCTTGGCTGTGCAAATAGCCAACAAGTTCCTGGACTTGATTAAGTCCTTGGAAGGCATGAGGAAGCTCTGCACCAACTTCCCTGCAATCTATGACTCTGCCTTCCCGAAGGTTGAGGCCATCCTTCAAATGCCAGAAATCATGTGGGAAGAAAAGCTAGAACTAAAGAAGGAGGATCACTGGTTGGTTGACATATGGCGCAGAGACCTCATCAACCGTAAAGAGAGGATGGAACAGATCCAAAGCAGAATATATCCAGATATTGCATCGATCAAGGAGATCCGAGCAGAATGCGCCGAGTACCTCAAGCTGATGACGGGCCATGATATTCCCACGGTGCAATTAGATGCAGAAAAGGTCAAGTCATATTTTGAGGAACGGATGAAGGACGGGACAGTCGGAGATATCACAACGGACTTCTTGAGTTTCGCTGCCCGTGCCTTCGATAGATCAGAGCTCTTCAGAGATCAGGGCTCAAAGTATGACGAGGATTGGAAGTGGCTGGAAGAGAATGCCAAAGAATGGAGCTATCAAGCGTTGAGATGCGAAATCCTTGAGATCGACAAGCTCCAGGCCGTAATCCTCAAGCATATTGAACACGCAGCCTCCGAGGAGCAACCAGACAGCCCAGCCAAGGAAGAAGACTTCCCAGAAGAGTAGCTACAGCCAAAGGAACAGCAATTAGCTACAAGATGAAAATGCCAATAGTGTCATCCACTAGATGACAAAATAGGGAAAAGACAAAAGATGTTTTAAAATTGTAAATCTATTTTGGGGGTAGGTGAAACCCTAATTTGTAATGAATCATGGCCACACAATGGAAATGAATCTTGGCCATTCATTTGGTTTTTTGGAAACTATAAATAGAGCACTCCCCTCATTTGCAAAAGGGAGAGTTGAGTTGTTGTAAAGGCATGCTGATGAAATTTATGAGAAATAGCATTGACTTGGTGCATTTCCTTGTTTTCTCTCATGTCTATTGATTCACTTCTCCAATATTAGATGTTAGCTTAGATCTCTTTGCTGTTTAGTTAGCTGTTCATGTTATTTGGATAATCTTAGGAATGTTGTTGGCTGTTCATGAAAATTCCTGCTTTGTTGATGATCCCTTAGTCCATACTTTTTGCTGTTTGCTGAAGGTAGATAGCTTTGCAAAGTTAGCCTGGACCTGATTTAAGCTGCCTCAAACACTTATCTTTAGTTCATGCATGTATGTGGTGGATGAAGGATAAAAATCTGCAGCCCTTAGAAGATTGCACGATTCCCATGATACTGTGAAATCCCTGGTTAAGTGGGATATTGTTTTGAAGGAATTGTCCATTGCAGGGACTCCATTATCACTGTTCGCAGCAAGCTTTAGGCTTAGGAACTTTTCTTCCCCTTCGCTCTTTTTTCACTTTCTTTAGAAACTGAACAACACCAAGGTTCATTGCACTTTATAAAGCAAAATCTAACAACTAGATGGAGTTTGAGACTGCTGTTTGAACCTACAGCCAAGACATAACTGCTTACATGTGAAAACTCCTTTTCGAAGATCCAACTTCATGCTTTGTGCCCATACTTTGTGTTTCTGTAAGGCCGCCTTGTGATTCCAGCAAATCACATCAAACTACTGAGGTATCTAAGCATCGTCATGACCTGACATCCGAGAGACCTTGGGATAGTGTTCTGCAACTCGATTGTGGAAATTGTCTTTCAAGAGAGGTAGTGCACCTGCGTTGCCTGTGTTGTGAAGTGCATAAAAACACCATCAACAATACTATTTGAAAGCTCTATAGATTTTTTTCAATCAACCTATCAATTAGGGCTTTAGTCATAATTCAAATAGAAAATAAATAATAATTATTTATTAAATTCAAAGTATAGCATAATTTATATTGGTGGAAAGTTGAGAATATCCTTTAAAAACCGTTTTCATTTCATCAATTTTGGGTAAACAAAAGTCATCAACCACATACCTTACACATACTCATCATATCACCACTTTTTGGCCCATCATGATCTTGCACATACCCTTTGATAAGATTTTTTCTATAGAAGAGGAACTACTGAAGATGATGAGGATGTGTCCTTGGTTCTTGGTTTCCAAGTGCTTCTAAGAATTTGATAAAAAGAGGAAATAGTGTGTTTTAGTGGTGTTCTAAATGACAGAGTTGTGTTCTAGTTTTGTTCTACATTTCTTCTAGGTTAAAAATCTTCCTATGAAATTTTGATATGTTGTTGAGAGTAGTTTAGAGGTGTTGTACTCAAGAGTTGGTATGCTAGATCATTGTACAAAAGAAGTTTTCTTCACTAGTGTGTGACTGTGCATTACAAAGGTGTTTGGGAGAAATAGTTTTTCTCAATGTTTCTCTATAGTTATGGTTCAAGTCTTATGATTCTAAAGGTGTGTTGATAGTGTTGATAGTTTACCAGCGAAGAGGGCTTGAGGTTTTTTGCTTCAGAAAATGGTTTTTCAAGTAAGAGTGTATGACAGAGTTGTTTGAGTGTACACACCTGTACATTCTTCAGGTAGAAGTTTTTGATATTGGAAAAAATAGGTTTTGAATGGACCCGAAACCATTTACAATAGGTTTTGAATGGACCTAAAACCATAAAGTTTTGAGGGAACCCAAAACACACACCTAGAAGAAAAAGCTACCTGAAAGAAAAAACCAAAAACAACCAGCAGGGAAATAGGGACCCAACAAACCAGCAACCAGCCCAAAGCAAGCAGGCTACCTAGAAAAGAACCAAGAGATCGGTTTGGATGGGACCAACAACCCACTACAATCCATTAGTTTTGACGAGACCAACAACCCAAGGAACAAAGCTCCAACAATAGAAGCATTGGAACCCAACATGTCGCCCTTTCCACCTCTATAGGAAAGGTAATCACAAAAGCAGAAGGCTCGATTAATGTACTTCAAGAACCATCTATTCTTTCCACCTCTATAGGAAAGAAACTCGAGCTCCTCCAAACCATCATGGCTACAACAACCATTAAACTTGGGAGTGAACATCTCATAGATCAACTTACTTTTAAAAATTTCCACCTCTTTAGAAGATAAAGAAAAGAACACAACAGGAAGGCCCTCATTAACTCCTGTGCTACCACAAAACAAGGCTTCATCAACCCCCGAATAGCACTTCCAGGAAAAACCAGCAGCATCCCACTCCACCTCTATAGGAGAAAGGTCACTTCCAGCAACATCCATCTCCCCCTCAATAGAAGACAGGACCACCTCCATAGGAAAGACCAGAGTAACCCAAAAATGCACCAAAAGAAGCATGAAAAGAAAAGCCATGGAATCAAGAAGGTGAAGGACAACAAAACCCTCACCACAATAGAACCCAGAGGTCAGAAAATGAAAGAGTAGGAAATCAGACCCCAACATAAACAAGATCACATCCCACAAAGAGTCTAAAGGAATATAGAGCAAAAGAACCTCTCCCAAAAAAACATAAAACACTTTAGGGTACAAGGAGATAGGAGAAGTCGTTAGACCAACATTTATCTACCATAGGGACAAAGCTGAAGTTTAGAAAATCATTGCAACCCTTAGATGATCACATGATGAGCTCTCCCATTCAGGGAAGAAGCAACTTCTAGAAATCCCTATAGACAAATCCCTAACTGCAAAACCCCTGGATAGGAAAAAGAAACCAAAAGAGAGTAGGGGCCAAAGAGGAGCAAATAACCCATCATGTTTCTATGAAAGGGATAGCGAAGAAACAACAACATCAACATAAGTCCTAAAATAAACAAATGTAAAGCTCACCCAGTTAGGGCAATGCCAACATCCACACAGTCCCACAAAGATACAGAAGGAATCCAAACTCCTAAGCATAAAATAGATCCCAAAAGAAGGAAAGGACCAAAGAGAGGGAAAGAAACAAACCCTCCTAGAAGCCGTAGTCAAAAGCTAAGAAGGACCACCCTCCAGAGAGGAATTGAAGGAAAAGACTCACCCACTTTGGAAACACCATGCTTATAGTCTTCCTCACCCTCCCACTGGCCTCCTAAGAACTTCGACACAGGCCTTTCGACATCAAAGCAAACCCCAAATGCCAATTTCCCCTGCCATCATCACCATCTGTGTCTGAATCCTCCTCTCTCACCTCTATTGAATTTGAAAACCCTTGGTTGCTACTCATCCCACTTAAGAGCTCCATTCCGCATACCTTCCTTCAGGTAGAATTTGTTGCAAAGGATTTTTTTGGATTTTAGGGTGTTCATGGAATATTCTAGATCATGTTTAAGTGTGATGTATGGTTTTCAAGTCATCTTTGAGTTTGTGGAAATGTACGTACTTAAATTTTTAATGTTGTTTGCATGGGTAACAACCGACCTAGTGCTTACACTACATGCAAAGGATAAATATTTTTTAAGGAAGCTTGTGGTTAAGAAGAGTTGTTGATTTGGGTCCCAATTAAGTTTTGATGTGATTTTCATTCACTTTTATTTTCCATGAAAGTGTTTTGGTGCTGACCTAATTTGAATTTGCATGTTTGAGGTGCATAACCAACCTTGGAGAAGGTTTCAAGGTTGAAGGTGGTATAAGTATGAGCTGAGTTCTTGAGACATGTGAATATATCTATGTGAGATGTGAATGATGTGAAATTTAGATTTGTAGAGTGTGATATTGAGAAGTGCAGTGCGACCTTTCAAGTGTTAGTCTACTAGATGTAGTGAGAAATAGCTGGCTACAATTCTTCGATCAAATAGTGAACGTTTAGAAATCATTATGGTGGATTATATGTTGCATTAAGAAGATTTTGTGTATTTAGCATTCCTTCTCTATCTTTTCTATTATGGTAGTGAGCCTTTCTTCTTTGGGTAGTGATTCCTATTGCTAGTGATCCCTATTGTATTTGGTGTTGATATTACTTATATTGAGAGCTAATCTTCACTGTGGTTTTTTCCTGATAGGGTTTTCCATGTAAATCTGGTGTTCTCTTTTGTATGGTTTTAAGTTGTTTATATTTCTTTTATTTTATTTTCATGTTTTTTCATCAGAAAAAAATTAAGGGTTTAATGAATGATTTTGGATTTGAATGTTAATGAGGGTTTTAAAGTTTTAAGGTACAATTGATTCACCCCACTCACTTCGTTGTCTTGTGTATTCAATAGTAGTTATTAGAGATTGTTATGGGAGAGGCTCCTAAGGTTTCCCTATCCCAAAGTGGATTCTAGGATGATAACGAGTGAGGATTCATCTAATCAAGTGAAAACTAATGAAACATGGGTAATTAATTAAAAAGGGTAATGTCTGACCCTCTCATGCCTTGAGTTCTTGTAAAGACTAAGGATGTTAGGGAAGACATGCTAGCTTAGGGATCTTGGGTCTTGTAAAGCCAATTGACCTTGTCCATATGATAGAGTTATGCTATTCCATGTTTAGCCACTACCGATGATCACCATGATGACACTCCATAGCTATCTCTATAACATCTCATCCTAGAGTAGTTTTGAGTAGCACCTAAAAGAAGTAGTAACTCATTTTTTTGAGTGTTGTTGACTCTATTTCATTATTGGATGTTGTGTATTTTTTCTTATGTGAGTGTATACCCTTCTAGTAATGTGTCTTGTGTTTATGTGATTGGTCCTTGTGACTATCTCCTACCATGTGTTGGCCTTGTCGTTCCACCAAAATTTTGACCTGTCAATGCCCAATAGAAGTGTTAGTTAAGATCAACAGGAGGTGGTTAGACCATGTCGAAAACCCAAGTGTTGTGCTGCAAGGAAGACCAAGGGACACACCCTCTTGCAACAATCCCCCCAGCACAATTGAGGGGTTTGAACTTATCACCAACTCTAACACCAATTGTTGGTATTGTTGTTGCACCAAAAGGTTGACCTATCAATTCCCAATGCAAGTGTCAGTTAAGATCCATAGGAGGCGGTTAGACCATGTCACAAACCCAAGCATTGTGCTACAAGGAAGACCAAGGGACACACCATCTTGCAACACCATGATGGGGTGAACCTACGAGTATCACATACTTTGGTAGTTTGTAATTACCATTATGGACCAAAGGTTTAAGGATCAAGAACATCATTGTATCATATTCTACTTAATGTTTCACATTATGCAATTAGTTACTTTCATTTATATGGAAATTGTACATGTAAAGGGCCCTTAACTCCTATTTCATGTAATTATAATAATGAGATGTATTATACCCCTCTTCGAGAAGGAGTATAATCAAATGGATAATGGATAGTAAAAGTAGCCTTAGTTATGTAACTCAATGTTGGATTCAAGTATGATCACATTATGGATGCTTATGCTTATGCAATGTAATGGTAAAATGAACATAGGAATCTTTTATTTGGGATAAAAATAAATGTAGGAGTATTTTCATTAGGTTTAAAACAATTGTATGTGTCTTGGAGAAATCTTGAATGATGTTGTGGACTTTCCATGTAGTCATCATACTCCTAAGAGCTTGTTCCTTAAGTGTGGTGTCATTTAGGGAACTCATGTAGCCTCTTGTTAGGCTTTAGATAAGCACAAATGTGTTATATCTCTTAATTTTGGTGTTTGTTTCTTAGGATAGGAGCTAGAAGTGTCACTGATGTACTAATACTCCTACTTTCTCCTTTGCTTCTTAGTAGTGTTCAACAATCAAGGAATTCAAAATCTTTATTTGACCCCATATCAGGTTTTGATGTTTCTAACTTCATAGGGTGTCATAAGCCTTCCTAGGTGGTTATTTTAGTTCTTGGGTGGTCCTATATTTCACTACCTAGCCTAGTGTTGATTATTGCATAGGACACAAGCACCCTTGCAGGGACACTAATGCCAAAAAAGGTGTCATAGTGATACCTAGACTAAGGCATCATAAATAGAGACATTCAAAAATCTAAAACACTAGTATTGGGTGCTAATGTACCATTTGGTCGCTATTTTCCTATCTAAGCACTAATGTCCCATTCGAATGCTAGTTTCACAAGATGCATTGTTGACCATCCTTTTCATTAGAAAAAAAAGTACTTTGGGGCATCATATGGGAAAAATTTGTGAATGTAATTTTTTCCCCATGGTTTCGAGAGTCCACGGATGTATAGAGCATGCTCCAATGTGTTGTCATTTGGAAGTTATGATATCTTTTGCATTGTGTTGTATGTCATCCTCCATAGTTGGTTAGTTGTCAAACGTAGAGCTAAGGAGATTGTTCACCTAGTCTTGTCAAGATTAGGAAAGGTTGAAATTCATTCTAGCCAATCTTGTTTGTGTTCTTAGCATTCCTTGTAGGTTAGGGGTTGTTGTGCAATAATATTCTCTCGCTTGTGCAATTTCACATTGTAATAGACATCATTTGTTGACCTAGAGTGCCTAGTTGCACTAATGTTTTGTAGGTGTTGTATCTTGTATTTCAAAATAAATCTTCCATATTTAAGTGAGTTAGTGTTTCATGGGTTTGATGGTAGGCTATAGAAATTGTGCAAAGAATGGGTCCCTTAAAATTTTATGGATAATATTTATGTTAGTATCTATGTCACGTAGAAAAATAAATTTAAAAATATAAACAACTAAATTAATATATTGTGGTGAAAGGCATTCTATCAATCATATGCATATTGGTCACTATACCATCAAAAAATGGAAAAGATAGTACAAGATAATAAAAATTGACAAAATAATTTATTTCTTTGAATGAAGTACTTGTTAGATGTTCATGTAATGGTAGAATTTGCATACTAACACCCCAATTTGAAGGAATGTCTAAATATGATTACATAGCAACATGTGGCACACTCTTATGCTCATTTTGGCTCCTACATCAATCCCTATCCATCACTCACTCACTTGGTCTCTCAATTACTCATTTCCACATAGTTGACCTTATCCTTGTCCCGTTTATGCTTATATTCTTACATGTGCCTTATTATTAGCCCAAACTTTTATGTGATCATTCTTTCCCTCAAGATCCACATTTACATGTGCCTTATTATTAGCCCAAACTTTTATGTGGTCATGACTCAATTTACACGCTAAAGGACTGTTACTAGCCAGTTATTTTGAATCGAATATTACAATTAGAGAATCAGATCTTTGGGGCCTTTTCCCATCGACTGATGACCAAAGAGTCTCTAGTCAAAGGACCAATAAATTGTAGGCGTAGCTGGAACTTCCGTATTTGGTCTTTAGTTTATTTCTGTGCCCTGAATTTGATGGTATATTTGACCTTTTGCATTTTGGACCGTATATTACAACCTAAAAATTTATTAGACCATATATTTGACTTGCTATATTTTTATATAACCGTAAAATTGACACTTAAAATTATTATTAAACCGTAAAAATTATATTTATATATATATATAATAATAAAATAATTTTTATGATAAAAATATAAATTAGTTTAGATTTGGAATAATTCTTTCTAATTTCACTTTATATTAATATATATAATTTATTATAAATATATTTATTAATTCAAAATCTGTTGAAAATAGAATATTTTCAAGATTAAATATAGTTTTTTCTAATTTTTTAAAAATTTAGACATTTTTACTAATAGTTATCATTGCTTTTTATTAATATATGATTTATAATATTTATTATAAAAAATTATATTAATTCAAAATCTTTTCAAAATAGAATATAATTGATTTTTAACTTTTTGAATATTTTAACAAGATTTATTTTCTACATAATTTAGAAACTTTAACATTAAATTTAAGATTTTTAGATCTATTTCTAATTATCAATATTTTCTTATTTTACATTTTTTTTAATATATATAGGATATCCTTATGAATAATCACATAACACAAATTTTCACTGTTGAAAGTATTTATTTTATAGCATTGTAACTTGTTTCTTCAACAACATTTTGTTTGCAGTGATTCCCAACTTTGATTTTTTTCAAGATAATACAACATCAAACTTGTTAGTGAGCAATGAGCATGTTGAAATTTTATTTTCCTTTTACAAATAATTATTCTCAACTTTCATTTTTTTCAACATAATACAACATTTAAGGATTAAGCATTTTTTTTTTACAGGCAATTCACCGCTTTGATTCTTTAAAGCATTTTTTTTAAGGCGATTCACCAGCTTGGATATTTTTCAAAATAATATAGCAGCTGTGTTTTATTGGTAAGCATGTTGAAATTTTAGATAATGAGTTGAATAAGGATTAAAATATTTTTAATTTTATATAATTATTTTGGATAGGTTTGAAATTGATATTTAAATATGATTTTAGATAGAACAGTTTGGTGATTGAACTATTTCTTAATTTTATATAATTATTTTTTGCTAGATTTGAAATTGCTATTTAAGTGTGTTTTTAGATAGACCAATTCAGTCCTTCTTATTATCCATTAGATCGTCAAACTCGAGATAATATCTCAGAGCATTGGCTTGATAAGCTTCTCCAACATTTGCAACATATTACTTCAAATAATGTAAATGAATTTGTATCTATATTTGATGTTACCAGATGTAAAAAGGAGTTAAACTCTTTTGTTGATTCAATGCATTTGAGTTGTGAGGGTTTCAAGATGAAAGATGCATGGAGAGCCTTTCGTAACACATAATATTGGAATAGAAGCTATCCTCATATGATGAAGTTATGGCAAGCTGTGGTTACTATTCCTGCAAGTACTCTTGATTGTGAAAGAGGATTTTCAAAACAAAACATCATCAAAGATGTTAGAAATTCAAAGATGGGTTTGGATACATTGGATGCATTAATGAGAGTGTCTTTAAATGGACCTCAAGAAAATGATGTAAATTGGAATAAAGTATATCAAATATGGAAGAATACAAAGTCAAGAAGAGTTCTTGACCTTTGATAACATTTATTTTTGTTTATTTTCTATGTAATGCATCATTAATTTTTGCATCTCAATTTAAAAATAATAAAAGAAAATAGTTCCTTTCTTTCCAAAAGTTTTTTTTGTGTTTAAATATATGCAAATTATATAATGAAGGTTTGTATCAAATTATTATATTTTTTATTGTTTATTTGGTATTTTTAAGAAGTATGATTCCTATAAAAAATACTTAATTAATTTATATGATACATAATATTTAAAAAAATCAAATTACTTGTGTTATTAAAAATAGAAATTTATAAAAAAAAAATCATATTTAATATGTATGATTAATAAAATCATATAATATTTTTAATATAAATTAAATATTTTTTGACAGTTAATTTTTTTCATAAAACGTAAAGTGACAGGTATTTAAATGAACAAACCGTCACAAAATTTTCATATGATGCAGGGGTGGCGTAAATTCCACCGCCGATGAAGAATTTTCAACTGCTTTCACACGATAAGATTCAGTTCAAGTTGGTCGCCACGAAAGACCCATGATAAGCGCCGACAAATTTGATGTCAAGTCATCGATTTTCAGTCAACATCAGGACTCCAACATAAGGTCGGTGTGGTATATTTCTAGCTTTAAAGTCAAGTTTGGTTTGACGTAATTCAGATCCTCAGATGTCGTTTTCCTGAAAGATAAGATTGACGCTATTGCTAAATTGAAAAGTCAAATTTTGTTAATATAAATATTTATGATTTTGGTTTGAATGGGTGACGTGTGATGTTTGAAACTATAATTTGGGTTTTAATTTAATAGATAAATTTGGTCAATTATTAGAACCAGAATTTAAATATGCAGTAGGTGGATAAGTATGTATATTAGTAAATTTCTTTTAGATGTTAGTGTACAATATTCTATCTAAAATATTTTTCTAGATAAGTTTGCTGGTTTGATTTTTAGGATAATGATTGTTCAGTCGTCCAATCTTGCATGGAGTTGCATGCCTATTTCCTAATTGGCATGTTGTCATTCTAGAAGACTCATCTCTTGCTATAAATATTGTACTTTTTCCTAAGCAATTATCAAGTTAATAATGAATGTTATTATTTAGAGTTTATCTTTCTTCCCCTTTGTTTTTTTCAATTATATAATTTGTAACTCTACTATATTTATGAGAGATGATTTTTTTAAGATGGTGACTATGAAACCGATGTTCAAATTGATAATTGTCTTATTTTCCTTGTAAGTGATAATCATGTGCTTTGTGTATAGGTATGTGAGGAATATGATGCTCATGTGTTGGAGTGGATTGTTGGAGAACATCAAACATTGGATAACATATGTGTATCTCTATTCAACTACAATTAAAATTAAAGAAATACTTTTTTTTTCTCATAATTTATGTTTTTTTACAATTTTAATTTTAATTTTGATGGTTTTAATTAGTAAACATGTAGAGTAATATATCTGAATAACAATTAACTATTTGAATTGATTATCCTAAATGATGGAAATATAAAACATAGGCCTGGACCCTTTATGCTTCGATTTTTCAAGTTTACAAATGTCCACACCTATTTCAATATTAGAATAGTTCAAATGATTCTACAATTTGTTTTAAAGAAGCATGGAAGAAGTGATTTTGAAATCCATTTTCTTAAATATTTGAGTGTTTAACATTTATTTAGTTAAAAAAATTGGGGAATGTGCAAGATCATCATGGAAAAATAGGCCTTGAAGTGGCGATGAAATTTAGAAAAATTAGAGTTAGGCAACTTGACGTAAAAATTTGAATAAGTTATCTATAATATTTCAAAAATATGTAAGAATAGAATCTGTAGCAAATTGAATGTAGTCTCTAAACTACTAGGTTTATTTATTTTTAAATCTATTTGGTGAAAATTTGAAATTTCAATGCAATAGTACTTAAATTTCAGGGAAAAAATAAGAAGTAGGTGTATGTCTGACCACCCTTAGAACCACAATAAAATGATAATATTTTTTTATAAAATTTTAGATATAAGTAGAGGACTCATGTTCTGATGTGATACATGTTTTATTTGTAATTTTTTTCCAAGTAAATAATTAATTATGAATTTTTTATTACAAATTTTAAAAAATATAAAAACTTAAATGTCTGACCACCTTAACTTGGTCAAAACTTCGTGAAATTCATTTTTTTTATCCTATAGTATGGAAAACATAGAATGTGATGCATATTTTAGATTCAAAAAATGTGATACCATTTGAAAACTATAGATTTTTTTCATTCAGCCTATCAATTAAGACTTTAGTCATAATTCAAATAGAAAATGAATAACAATTATTTATTAAATTTAAAGTAAAGCATAATTTATATTGGTGGAAAGCTGAGAATCTCCTTTAAAAACCCTTTTTCTTTCATTAATTTTGGGTAAAAAAAAGTCGTCAGCCACATACCCTACACATACCCATCATATCGCCACTTTTTGGCCCATCATGATCCTACACATAGCCTTTGACTTTGTAAATAGTTCAATTTTTTTCTACATTTCTTAATGTATAGGTTTATTTTTCAATTTTGTTTTTTTTCAATATTGGTTTATTTTATCATTTTTTTTCTCTTGTGTTGTCAAGTTGTCTCATGGGACTGGATTACGTTTGCATTGCATAATGCTCTGAGTTCATCTTTCTAGTGTACAAAGAAAATTGAAATAGGATAAAACAAGTGCCCATACTCTATTAAGCCTATCTAAATTGTTTCCAACCTAATAACATGCATTACCATTCTTTTAATTAGAGCACACTCATTTTTTATTTTCTCATTTATCAAGGAGACTTTCTATAGATTTTTGCAATTAGGTTTATTTTTCCTAATCAATATTTTGACATATTAATGGTGGTTCGCAATTGAGGTATTGAGCTTGATTTATTTTGATTGAGTGAAAATAAAATTCAAAAGAAGATTGTGAAAAATGAAGAATAAAATAAAATCACAATTGAAAAATTGAAGTTGAGAAGAAATGATAGAAAAATTAGATAAACTCAAATTATCTCTACGATTCTAGTATTTCTACTAAGGCTAAGGATGCTCAACATAATTTAGATTTGTTCCACATGATTAGGACTATAGATTACCTGATTAAGGTTATGGAAACCTACCTAGTAGTTGAGAAATGCTTGACATGATGCGTAAAAATAATTGCTTGTGTCTACCTTATTTTATTTTGCATAGCACTAATTCTTATGCATTTTGAAAGGAGTAAAAAACTCATCCCACTAGTTGCATTGATAAATTGAACATTTTTAGTGTGAATGGATTATATTATCTAGCCAATTTCCCTAATATGTCTTATTCACACTATTTTACTTAGATCACAATCACTTTATCTTCCTAGTCATTATACTAAGATGTGTTTCATATGCTTATGTTTTCTATTTTGTTCCTTGCCCCAAGTAACCAAGGGGTTCTCATTGTAATCAATCATATTGAATCACATTCATGTAAATGTATTAAAATTTTACATCCTTTGATAGAGTAGACTTATTCTTTCATGTTTGGATGAGCTCTTGTTCTTACATTGAAACTCTTATATATTTGATGGATATCTCCATAACCAAACTGATACATGGTATAGAGAATTCTATATCAATTCTTACATGATTATGAAAGTGTGTGGGATTGCTTCTTACTAGTATTTCTAATATATCTAGGTTGTAGAACTCATTTTCTTTTAAAAAATTTATGCTCTTCTATGACATCATATGATGACTTGGAGATTTAATTTTTTTTATATAAATACAATATTTGAGGGGTTTCTCTTTGTGGATTTGTATTGAAAGTTTATTTTAGTATATATTTGTGCAATATTAAGCTAACAATTGATTTTAGGGTTTTTATGAAAGTCAATTGAGCATTTTAATTTGTCTAAACAAGACATTAAAGGCTAAATATACAAGGGTTTGAACTTAGGAGGTGGTTGTTAGATCCTTAAGATATCTACACTCTTGTAGTATTTAAGGGTCTTCAAATCTCACCCTACAATTGCATAGATAAAAGGTACAAGAACATAAATATCAACTATCAACTTATATAGTAAAATACATTAACCGCAAGGCATTAGAGGAGGGTTATCCTTCCTCAACCATATGGATCAAATCATATAGTACAAGATATTATCTATGTAATCAATAAAAAGATAGTGAAATCATACCACCTATGGAAGTAGGTGTCATTAGATGGAGGTATAAAGAAATTATATTTCTTAATCTAATTGTTTTAGATTTTAAATAAAAAAAAGTAGAAAATTTATGTACTATTGAATGGGTACCACCTTCATAATCTATAAGGTAACAAGGTACTTTCCAAATACTTTGGCTACATATGGTATGTGCCATAGGGCCATCAACCTTGGCAACCCCCTACCAACGACATCATACAACATTGTTAAATAACCCATAGCTAACTATAACTAATTAGAACCACCTCAAAACCACACTGATTTTATATAGTAATTTTTATATATGACAATTAGGTGGTTTTCTATTTAAATATGGAAATATATTTGCATATAGATTCTTTTTTGAAAAACAGTGGGTAAAATTCTAACATTTCAAGAATATTCTAGTAAATCAAAGCATATTTTAGTAGCTAATTGTGATGAAATTAACATTACATCATCAAATTTTTCCTCTTATCTCCCTTCACCATTTTCATTTTTTTTCATATATGATTCTCAAAAGCTTTGTTTTTAGTTATATGATTTTTTTGCGAGAAATCCTTTTTTAGGTAAAATTCATGATCTTTAGAGTAGCACATATACTTTTTAATTTTAGTTTCTATTTATTCTAGAAATTATATATTGTCACAAGTGATGTTGAATAGTCTTATTTTTCTAAACTTTTAGAGCTCCATTTGCACTCATACAGTAACATTTCTTATTTTTAAAGTGCATATTTTTTTTTACATTGTAGTTAAGTAATGAATTTTATTCCATTCAGCAAAAAAAGTTTATTTTCATTTTTATGGATAAATTTGATGTTTGTGACATGTACTAAGATCAAGATCATTCCATTGATATAACAAGTGGAAATTGTAACCACACTATGTATAAGGTGCTAATATGATATATTTTTAGGGGTTCCTTATTAAGTGAATTTATAAGGAAAACATGTGCTTTTATTAGATTTATTATCTTGATCAATGTATTGTGTGACTAACTTCGATTAATTTATCATGGCTATTAAAAGACATCTTGTTGTAATTATATTGAATATATGGAACTATAAATCTTCAAGAGAGATAGAATCCTAACAAATTTTAGGTGGATTCATCTATTTTCCTATCACTATTTTTAATTCCCACCTTATGTGTGGCCTTGGAGACATGCCTTCTTATTGATAGATGTACATTAGATTAGGAAATTGGAAACTTGTTAAGATTTGTGTGAGATCCATACATGAGTTAGGAGTCCCATATTTTGATGGACTTATATTTGAAAAAAAAAAATGATTTTATTTTACCAACACCTTATAATGTTCATTACCATATGATGATTATATGAGACTCATTATTGGATTATAATTATTGATTTAGTTTTCTTGTGTAGAATTGTTTAATTATTCTCTTACATGTATTCCTTAGGAATGGACATAGATGACCATTGGATTCAAACTAATTACTTGATAAGGTTTTAAAATAAGAAAATGAGTCATATGTAAATCATAGGGTG
The DNA here is from genome assembly GCA_007258455.2 of Sequoia sempervirens. Lineage (NCBI taxonomy): Eukaryota > Viridiplantae > Streptophyta > Pinopsida > Cupressales > Cupressaceae > Sequoia > Sequoia sempervirens. The sequence continues at coordinate 3,163 of VDFB02379692.1, read as the reverse complement.
TCTAGTTCAAGAGTTAATACCAATGATTATGTGAATGAAAACAACCCTTTATCAATGCACTAATTCATAAATGCATCATTGTAAAGGATAATTTCATGATGATTCCAAATATTGTATACATAATTTCATGAATATAATAAATGCATAAAATATATATATAGATAGATATATATAATATTATACATCTATAAAATAATCATAAATGTAAAAGAAATTACCATATTGAAATATAATTCATCTATGTGTAAAAAAAAAATATATGTGCACCTAAGTCATATAATCATGCAAAATTATACATTTATGTATGAAAAAACATATACACAACATAGCCATATAGTCATAAAAAAATGTCACAACATAGACAATATGAACTACCATGAAAGAGTCAACAACCCTTTTTTTGTCAAAAAGGTGGAGAAGTGACTCATGGTTATTGTTTTCTAACATGTTGAGTAGATATTTTCTCTAAATATTTTTGGATCTTCACCTATTAATACAATCACACAATATATGTGTGATAGGGCGAATTTCAGTGCTAGAATACGAGCAACAAAGAAAGGAAGGAAAATAACACTAAAAATACTCTACACCTCAAGATTAGCCTAGTTGGATTCAATACAGAATAAAGATGACAAAATGAAACTTTTTACCTTGTCTCGAATCGATCATTTGGTTGGCCCTTCGATCTTTGGTGTTGTATGCTCCTTGGATGGCAAGAGATGCAAGCTATATGATGGATGGAAAATGGATGAAAGTGGATGCAAGCATGAAAAATGAATAAGTATGGATTGAGAAATTTTTTTGCAAGAGTTTGGCTAGCATGAATGATCTCTCTCCAAAATGAGAGAAAAGAGGGGGTATTTATAGAGAATTTGGAGTTCTCTAGGGAAATGGATGATCAAGATTGAGCCACCAAGATCAAGATGTAGGGCTAAGGTGAGTTGAGAACTCACAAACCCTCACATCTTGACATGTGGCATGTGATATGGCTTAAAAATGGTGATGCATACATGAGGTGGAAGGATAGTACATGACATGGAGGTGGTACATAGTACCTTGGGATTGGGACAAGATCTCTTCATAAATGAGGTATTTGTCCCTATGTGGGTGAGAGGACATGTGGGGAATTAAAAATTCCTCAAATATTCTCATGGGGATGAGAGAAGGAATTTAAAATTCCTTTAAATGCATTGAACGATTAAATGTGAATTAAAAATTCGCATGGGGAATGGAGTGCCTTGTTCAAAAAGAGAGTTTTTAATGAAGTTGACTAAGGACACATTCCATAAATGATATGGGGATTAGAGATGACCTAATTAGATGATTAAGGTTGTGAAAGTATTTGATTAAACTAATTAATAACATGTTAGAAGAGGGTTAGATTTCACATGTGACTTGATGTGACAAGTCAAAGATCACATGGGGAAAAGAAAAAGGAATTTAATATTCCTTGGAAGGATAAAAGGAATTAAAAATTCCTTGAGAGGTTGATTAGGCTAGTTAATGAAGGATTAAAGGAGGGTTAGGTGGCTAAGAGGGATTAGAGGCCAACTTGCAAAAGTTGGAGGATGTGACACATCCTAATAAAAGATTAGGCATGTGCACATCCCTAATGATGAGATTATGAGAATAATTAGGATTAGATAAAAATGATGGAGGATGTGACATATGAGGAATTAAATAAATGTCATATTTATTTAATTCATATGATGAAAATGAGGATTAAAGAGATAAAGTATTTATTTATTAATTAAATACCTTAGGGATTTGGCAGAATTAAGGATATTAATTAAATAATAGCAATAGTATTTAATTAATGCAAATAAGGGGATGCTTAGATGAAAGGGGATAAATTTGGATAAATTAAGTGTCCAAATTTAGGTGTCTACAATATGTATTCATAAAGAAAAAATAAAATAGATAATGACATAAGTTAAGAGTCTTTTATCATAATATAATAATCTACCTCAATCATTTGTACTTGTCTTCATCTAGTTGAATGGTAGTTTCCAAAAATAATGACAAGTGTGAAGAAAAAATAAAACTAAAGATGAATACCATTTAAATTTACACAATATGTTGTGGGATAGAATAAGATATATAAAATGAAATTTATATTAATATACTATTGGGGGCGGGGGGCCTAGCTCGATTGGCTAAAGCATCATGTTCCAGGAAAGAGGTCGCGAGGTCTAGTCTCTATTGGATGTTGTGGTTTTGTTGATGATATGTGGTTGTCATTGAAGTCAACACTATTAGCATTAATGCATTAAAATCTGTATATGTCAAGGATATTGAGAAAATTGTAATAAAAAGAGTTGCAGGTTGTCAGTGGTGAAGTGAAGTTCAATCTATCAATGAGTTCAGTATGTTTTTATTCTGAGGTTGTGGATTAAAGGGTTTCTTGTTGAGTACATCTAGTTTATCCATGTAGAGTTTCAAAGATCCACATGAAGATTTGATCAAGTTATGAAGATTTATATTCTGACAGTTTTTATGTTACTTCAAATGGTGTTCCTGAATTAAGATTATGTGATTTCAGTAAGTTTAATTGTTGTGGATGCTTCTTTGGTGATTCATGATGTTTGTGGATGTTTCTAGATCATGCTCTATCTGTGTTGCACATCCTCATTGATCATTGTGCTTGTGATCCAATATTTTCTCTTGCGTGTTCATGTTTTTCATGTTCTTGGTCGACAAGGTGGTTGTAGCGCATTGTCGATCTTCAAGGAGTAATTAATTGAAGTGGTTCATGTTTGAGGATGTTATTTTGGGTCTTCACTAAGTTTTGGCTGACCTTGGTTGATTCACATGAATAATATTTATTATTTTGGGCCAACTGTTTATATTCTTTTTATTATTTTGTTGAAGTTGACTTGTAGCAATGTAATTTCTTGTTGCAGATATATATGAGCAATTGTTTTATCATTTGAAGACAAGTGAGAAGAGGTGAGAAGAAGTGTGTGTGAAGTGTACGAGTTCTATGTGTGAATATTATTTAGATCATACAAAGGTAGAGCAAAGTGTGAAAGAGTGAAGAATTGTTCATGAGCTTAACTGAAACTATAATCAAGCATTAGCAGATGCTATTTTTCTTAGTTGAAATATGATGGATGTAATCAGAAATTTTTTGTAAGACAGTGTGTCTTCCTTTTGTAATTGA
>VDFB02379691.1:0-21744 GCA_007258455.2 Sequoia sempervirens | reverse complement strand
AATGAAACAAAAATTTGGCTGGGTTCAACATATATATGTGGTTTATATACAATTATGCAATAATGATGCTTGCAGCAATTATCAAGCCTTATAAGTAATTATGATTCTTTAATATAGATATGGATAATAGATTCTTATTCATTTGATTTTCATAAAGCAATCATATTAGGATTTGGCAAGGAAACATGTTAGGGAAGGGCAGTTTAGGAATTGTCTTGGTTGGATGTTCCTGCCACTTGGGGCCAAGGGGGAGTATGAGCACGCCCCCTTGGGCTTAATTGCGATGAATAGTTTTTTTGGCGCCCTATCTTGCATTTCTCTCCAATCCCTACCATGATTGGCTATTGGAAAAGAGTCTATAGATTGGATTCAAGTTTAAGTTGCTATTCATTATTTCATAAATGTTAATGGTTCATTTATTCTTAAGTTCAATATTTATTATACAATTTACTATGGAATATTGTAAAATCCGCCACTTGGGCACTAATTTTTTTTTTGCATTCACAACTACCAACTTAAACGATTGAGCACCTTCCATGAAGCTTAATAGTGTTAACTTCAATACTTCTCCATTCTCCATGGTGGCATCAACTCATCATTGCCAATTATATGCTTGCACAAAAGAGTGGTAAGGTCCTAGGGTTAAGGTCTTTCCTAGACCTACAACCTAAGCCTCAAGGGTTCGTGATGACCTTGCCTACGTATCCCCTCGTGGGAATCAGAGGCTTCCTAGATCGCCCCATAACATTCTAGTGAGTTCATTCTCTCCTCTTGCATGAGATTTCTGATCTCGCTTTTAAATCAAGACTATTCATTAAGCATTAAGATATCAACTCACTCTAATTATAATATAATGATAACAACTTTTCCATCAAGTGTTGGGTCCATACCAAACATTACTAGGCATTAGTGTACAAACATTCACATTATTCACAAGAGGCATATCATACCATAATCCCAAAAATCATACAAAAAAGTTGTCACAAACATACCTCCATATACACAAGTTGACTAGCTCATACACATCCAGAGTACAACAATGACTGGATCATATGCAAATCACAAGTACGATGGTGATTAGCTCATATGTACATCACAAGTCCAACTATGACTGTCTCATTTGCACATCACAATTACAACAGTGAATGGCTCCAACATACATCACACATACACAGTGACAAGATCCAACACATATCACATATACACAATGATGAGCTCCAACATACATCACATATACATAGTGACGGGATCTTGCATACATCACATACACAGTGACAAGCTCCAACATACATCACAAATACATCATAACGAGCTCCAACATACATCATATACACAGTGACAAGCTCCAACATACATCACAGATACATTGTAACGAGCTCCAACATACATCACATACACAGTGACAAGCTCCAACATACATCACAAATACACAGTAATGAGCTCCAACATATATCACATACACAGTGATAAGCTAACACATCCACAACGACTGACTAACACATGTCTATAATGCATCCCAGATAGAAAGAATGTCGGTGCATTTCACACTACACTGTGGATCCCATCCTTTCTTCCAGTATTTTGCACCATTGGACAACTAGGAAGAGGATTTGGTGCATCCCATACTGCACTACGGGTCTGTCCTCAACCCAACAAGGCCAAGTATATAGTCTGACAATTGGGAAGGGAATTCGGTGCATCCCATACTACACCCCGGGTCCGTCCACCATTCCAAGGCTTCCACAAGTAGTGAACCTACCATAACCCGGTGGATTTTGACTTCAATCGCCTATAGGCCACCGACGACAAGTCTGTCCACCCAAGAAGAAGTAGCTCCTGATAGGTACCATCTTGTGACCTTAGTGGTATTGTTAGCTATCTTATTCACAATCCCGGGTAACACTTGACATTAGTCACTTTTGTGCTTATCAGTGGCAGCCAGTGAACCCCTTCGATACAACGGATAGCCCTGGATTACCGTTACTCTCAAGGATTCCCTACTTGTGCAACTGCTACGGCCGTATCATAACTAGGGTAGCCCGCTACCTTCACCTCCATGAACCAGATGAATGTTGACTAATCCTTAATAGTAGCCCAGACATCAATCATTGACACCATCTAATGGCTGCTTGTCACTACTCAAATATCTTGAAGGTTCACAATTGGGTGGGTCACACATTACATAAATCAAAATCACAATCAACAGATACACAAACCTATACATAGAGACCTCTAGATATGGAGTCAATTTTCACAACACATAAAAGTTACATGGAACCAACACGAGATGGACTTTACCAACATATACTTATATTCAAATACCAATTATAAAGTAGTCAATCTCTTACTTTATTCAGCTTACTATTCCAAACCACATCATGTGTTAAATACAAGTTATTAGATTTCCTTAACTCGTTCATAACCATTCGATACTCATTTTAGCCTCAAACTGAAGCCTATTAAAGAGAGAAGGTCAAACCAATTAGGAGCAACCCCAACCCTTGGAATTATCCCCCTAAACCCTCCCCCTTTGGACTTGAGGTCGTAAAGGCGTCCTTCGCCCAAGGACCGCCTACGTACCTGCTTCCAAAGGGATCAAAGTCACACATAGTTCTCCTTACAGGGTCTCTCAAGGATACCTACACATTGATTCCCAATTTAGCGAACCTATACCACAACACGTCCATCCAAGTATGTTGAGATGAACCTCACTACCATTATTATTCATTATCCAACTTGAACATCCCAAGGTTTCGTTATATCAACATAGGGACTAGGCTTATTGTTGAGCAAAAAATTACCTTGGTTCACACAAACCCATAGGAAAGCATTTCCATTTGAAATTCATATAATAGGTTCAATATTGAGGTTCTTATACTCAAGAGGTCAATAAATATCTTTGATCGACATGCAATAGTATTTATGAGTTTGTTTTAAGTTATAATCAATGCTAGAATCATACTTAAGAAAGTTGGCAGCACTATGTCCATTGGACCAACATATGAAAATATGAATACAATAATAATTTTACTAATAATATTCTTAATCTTCCAATTTCCTTTACCCTATGGTGCAACCTCATATTCTTATATTAGTTTAGTTCATAAATTGGATAATTTATTCATACTTGTCATTTATACTAAATATGACCTCGATAGTCATTAGTAAGGTATCATGAAATATTGCATATCATGGTTCATTGGGCTTATCTCTTAACTCAGTCTTCAACAATATTATCAAATTAAACAGTATTTTCCTTTCATTTAGTATGCAATCATATTGCGGTTTATTATAGCTCTAATATCTTTCCTTCGTTCATATAATAATTCCCATATCAAGGTTCTCATACTTAAGGGGTTGAAAATAATCATGTAGTCATATTAAACATTTATCCTCAAATCCAAGGTGGGTCACCAAGAGTATCAACTTGCAACATAAGTGTAGGTTTGGTACAATGCGGTTCTAGTGCCACTAAACAAGTCATCATTTCTTAAATTATTATGCAACCATAATCCAATACTCAGATTAGGTAATCATGTTCCTAGCTCATAATATATAAAGAGGTTTATATTGCTATGTTTTTAACCCTCCATGTAAAACATTAAGGTAAGAATAGACACCATCTTCCTCTTTTATAGTAAGAAGTTCAAGCCTTTGGAAAATGAAATAATTTAATTGGGAGGGATTATCCTATAATATAAAGGTGGTTTGGTTTAGGTAGATAGAAAATTCCAAATTATTAAGTATTTTAATAAACTTCATTTGAAAAACATCAATGCCACACACCCTTTTACTGAGTTGATAGGGTTTCAACCTCTAAAGTTTAAGCAATTGCATGTTACCAGATCATAACTTATCTATATCCATACACTTGAACAATATTATTCACTCATATTCCTAACCTAGTAGGAGTACCCACTTGGTCACACACACATAAACATTAATTTATTATCTTGGTTAACAATATCTATTGATTAACTTTTGGCCTTACGCTTGTTTGAGTTCTTTACATTTAAAATAACTATAATCAATGATAAACCTCCTAGACCAAATATCCATGTCAAGATCTTGGCACATTTATCCATCCTTTCATACTAAGATATAAGATAACTAGGAAATAATTGTGTTAAGTCACCAACCATATGTTACTCCTTAGTACAAAAACAAGATGAAGGGAAAGAACTTATCTAATGGGGATGCCATATAAACACAAAGTGGTAGGCTACTCCACACGTGAGCTCCTTCAAATATTTTGGAAGTCTCCTCTCCCAATGTCATTGAAATCCCTCTATTCTTTATACTTCGCTGGATGTCCATACCTTATTCTAGAGCTCTTACGGCGGCATAGGTAGGGATGGTGTTGGCAACGATTGTCAAATTTGGCTTCACACCCGCCACTTGCTTTTGCTTGCAAGTTTCTGAAGCCTTTTCAACCAATCGATTAGGTGCATATCTTGTGATCATGGTATATGCGAGCACCTTTCGTCAATTAGATCCTTTCACGCTTTCTCCATGCTTCCATATTTTTGCATACACATCTTCCATGGCATTACCAATGACTTCCCCCCCTCCCCTTCAACTCCTCTCCTCATTCTCCACCTACACCTTTTTTTTATCTACTGAGAATCTTCTATCATTTATGCTTTAAGGGTCGTCCATGGCCTAACTAAAAGCTCCCATTTCATCACAGGCAAGGAAGGTGTTGTCAAAGGTTATGGAGTTTTAGCTTTTTACACCCGCCAATAGTATCTACTTCAAAGTTTCTAAGTATTTTCAACACTTTCATATTTGTGCATAACCTGCAACTATTGTTGTGCACGATACCACATTTCTTGAGGCATTTCTTCCAACACCACCATACTACGTACATCCCGCTATCATTCCTCTTCTTTTCTTCTTCCCTCTCTGACTTTTATTCCTTTTTGTCTGCATTTTTCTCCCTCTGCTACTTGCCTTCTACAGGTTACTATCCAAAATTATGTGTCCACAGCCAAGGGAGGTCGTGGGGGTTTTAATGGTTGTTGTGCCTCATTTCCACATGGCCTGCAACTTTTTGGGCAGCTTGTAGACTAGGATGCCATACTTGTATTAATGGCGTATGCCCCTTTTCTTCCTACGTGTTCTCCTCATAATTGCAGTTGTCTCCTGCTATATCCATTCTCCTTTCGATCACATTCTTGCCTATCTTTCCTTTTTCCCTGAAACTGATCAATATCACATTTGTTATGAGTTCGTAGGTGAAGGATTGGGTCTTCCACGCTAGTTTGATCAACAACCTCCCATTTTCTGCTAAGAGAGGGTCGCCATGCCTCTTTAATGACATGTTCGTCACCTCTACCATGCCTTGTGCCATGCTTTGTAAATTTGAAATGATTGCTATTTTATTTGTTTCACTTTCTCCAACATCCACCGTGGAGACAATTGACAGGGATGTGACAAATATTATTTGTAAAACAATTTTATGTTGAGTAATTGTCCCTTAAGGAAAATTTAGACATACTCCAAGTAGGGGACATTACAATTGGTATTAGAGCCTTAATCCTATCAGCTTGCAGGACAAACCTACTTTAACCACCATTCAATTAGGATTAACTATTCAGCCCTCTTCTTAAGTGGGCCAACATTGCATTTCTATACATGTGTGTCTTTCACATATATGCTTCGTGTCTTACGTGTATTTATGTGTGTGCTTCATGTCTTACATGTATTTATGTGCATGCTTCGTGTCTTACGTGTACTTATGTGTATTCTTTGTGTATTGCGTGTATTTATGTGGATGCCTCATGTATTATGTATATCTATGTGTTTGCTTAATGTCTGATGTGTCTTCAACAAGATTACTCCATGTGTGTTTATGATTACTTTATGCTTAAAAATTATGAAAATGCTAAATCTATAAAAGCTTTATTTGTCAAATGCTTTTTTGGTTGAGAAGCACTAACAAATTAGCTTATTTAAAATTGAATTATTATTAGTCTTCTTCATATGCAATAATGAAAAGTTGTAACTATTGAAGTGAAAAGGTATGACTCCTTTAAACTTGAGATATAAAAGGGAGAGCATTTCCTTTGAGAAAGACATCCATAACATCATTGAAGAATTCAATTGAGAATAGAACCTTAAGTGATTTTGCAAGTGAATTAAATTAGGTTCTCAAGAATAGTGATGATGTGAGAAAGGATGTGACTCCAAATATGAAGAGTTGCGACTCTTCAAATGAAAGGTTGTGGCTCTTCAAATGTGAAAGACTATGACTCCCTCAACAATAAGATATAAAAGGGGAATCATCTCCTTGTGAAGAAACTATCAATAGGAAATAAATCTATCAATCAACTTGGAAGTAAAGTATTACTCTCAAAAGGAAAGTGACTCATTTATTGTGAAGGGTAGTGAATCCTTCAAGAAATGGATATAAAAGATAATTCAATTCATTGACATTTAATAAGCAACCATCACTCACCTATATCCATCAAAAAATCAAGCAATCATTACTCATCTATCCTTCAAGAAATCAAGCAATCAGAATATCAAAAAGTTTCCCAAGGAAGGAACAATCAATCATAACAACTCAGCATAGTTAATGATAAAATCTAACGATATAACTTGATTTTCAAATAGAAATCCACATGTTGCCATCACTAGTTATCACAAAAATCTAGGCATAAGTAAGATACAAAGATGGATTAAGATTATCTTACTTTCAAACTTCAAGATATAAGTACACCAAGATATCATCTTGACCTAGGATGGTCAATCTCATCATAGCCAAAAAATAACATTAAAATCCGCAAAAATATTCCAAAATAATCTACAATGATTTATCTAGAAATTTTGTCTTACCCATAACACCCCATTTGAAACATCATAAGAGTGAATTATTATCAGCATGCCTAGGCGGAATTAGAAATAATAATAAAAATCTAAGTCTAAATTCAACCAAACTCTAATATGCCAAAACAACATTTTTGAGAGAATGTAATGAAGACAACTCAATTCCTTGGGAACCTACAATTTTGGACTCTCAACGAGATCTTAAGAGAAATGTTGGAAATTTATCGTAGGGTAAATTCATCAAGCTTCATGAAGGAGGAACACAATTAAGAGTAGTTTGTTTTGAACAAGATTATAAAGTACAAATCTAGTCCATACCAGGTATGATTGAAACAATGGCAATGCATGGATCTACCTTGTAATCTACAAAATTGATCTTGTAGAATTTGTTTGTGGACCAAGTTCACTTCTATATTTGATATCTAGAGTAGATCATTTCATTCCATGGTCTTATTCTCCTAAGTCATCCTTCTTGATTATAGTAGCCCTACATTCATGATTAAAAATCAAGGACATCAAAATATTAGGAATACAGGTGCCTTAGATAAATTTGATACAAATCAAGTTACACCCAAATTTGTTAAATAAGTCTATTTTAAGTTACAATGTGGGTCCATAACCCAAAATCCTAGGATCATTCTCACCTTTCAAACTTTGGGATAAATTGATATTGTTTAAATTAATCAAGTGAAACAAAACAATACTTTCCCAAGATATTAAAATAAATTTAGTACCAAACATGGGGGATATGTCAAAGAGGAGTGGTAACCTCCAATTGATTTGGGAGATGGGACAAGAATTGGATATTAGGGTAAACCTATAAATTTAAGTCCTATTGCTTGCTAGGAATGCTAAACTATTATACATCTTTCATTTTATTGACTTGATCAATCCAATAAATTTGTACTTAAGTATTATCTAGGAAATATATACTTAGAAGGTTATAACATGCTATTAATTACCTATGGGTATGAAAAATGTTTGACTAGGTTAAGTGTTAAAAAAACCCTATAAGCTATTTTATATTACATCCTCATTAGAAAACAAACTTGCCTCAAAACTTTGCTTGAATGTTTACACAAAATGAAACATACTTTATCTAAGGGAAGTTGTCACTCAAACATCTAGATCCTTTACACAAATGCAAAAGTGGTTTTGCACAAAGGAGTGGGATCTTGATATTCACAACATTCCCATAATCCATCATGATTTTGGATTTCAACAAGGGGTAATGAAGAATTTGTATCATTGCCTAGGATTTTTGTGGTAATGAAATGAGAGAAAACTTGTCTTAAATAACAGGTCTTTCCAATTTCCAACTCTTGATTATGTTGTTGAAAGTTATTGACAAAAACATATCCTAGTTCAAAATTGCAATTTGAGGTAATATCAGAATTGTGCAGCAAAAGCTAGTTACATCTCAAGGAAGAGTTAAGGATTACTAATCTCCAAGGGTTGGTTTGGGACCCTTACAAAATATTTGGTTAGCAAGATTAAAATCATCATTTCTTTAGGACAAGAAATCTTGGGAAGGGCGGACTGTCATGTCCCCACCAATAAATGAAATTATAACAAACAAATCACCTTATTTCCTAAATCCTGGTCGACCCTCCTCATATTCTAAAAGGCAAATAAAATAAATATTTCTTGGCTGACCACCTATGCCAAGGCAGATATACATATTTATAAAGTCACCCACATTAAATATGGATTATGGAGGGGATTAACTAAAAAGAAGAATAGTGAATATAAATATCATTAAGGAAAGGAGGCTGCAATTACTCTATGAGAAGGCAGCGATTACTCTATGAGGAGGCAGCGATTCATAACAAGAGAATAGCAATGCATTAAGGTCAATAGTTAAGATCTGTTTATGGGCAGTGATTAATGAGTGAAAATGAGCGCTCAGTTTAGTTATTGAAAAGGCAGCAATCAGTTTGTAAACAAAGGGTTATGTCCTTTCAAAAGGCTATCACCTTGCAAATTGATGTGTCTCCTCATTTAAATGTGAAGATATAAATAATATTTGAGGAGTGAAGAATAGGGAGGAGGAAAGGAATGGATATACAACAAAATCCATGAGAAGGAAGAAGCAGATTAGAAACAAGAGAAACAAGGAGTGGAAATAATAAGAGATCTATTGAAATGATTATTAGCAAGAATATATTTGGGAATTAAGTTTAATATAATTATAATTATATATAAATAAAATATATACATATATATGATCATGTAATAGTGATTATTATAAATCTAATCATAGTTTAAGGACTCTCTGAGTCTCGGAAAAGACTCTTGGGATTCTTGAGTCCTAGGGCTAGCCGAGTCGACTTGCCAAGGACTCCCGAGCCGATTCCTAGAGAGTCTAGGCTAGGACTCCCGAGTCCTAGAAAGTGACTCACGCGAGTCCTAGAATCGGACTCCCGAGTCCCAACTTAGGACTCTTGGCACCGCTTGGAAATAACGAGTATGAATTTTTAAAACTTCTTTTTTTGTTTTTTCTTTCATTTGAAAATTTGAAATTGAGTATGAATGATGAAATTTCAAATAGTGAGTGTTTGAAGATCATATAACATGTGTAATATTTGAATTATGAGAAATTGACATCAAATTAGGCTCTTATGTTTTCTAACTGAATTAATTTATTTTGTTTTTTTGTAAAACTACTGTTTTCTTCTTTGCCAAGTCCTAGCCAAGTTTTTTGCCAAGTCTGTGTCGAGTCCCGAGTTCAAGTCCTATTTTGGGTTGCTGAGTCTGAGTTTTCCAACATACATATATATATATATATATATATATATGTGGTTTATATACAATTATGCAATAATGATGCTTGCAGCAATTATTGAGCCTTATAAGTAATTATGATTCTTTAATATAAATATGGATAATAGATTCTTATTCATTTGATTTTCATAAAGCAATCATATTAGGATTTGGCAAGGAAACATGTTAGGGAAGGGTGGTATAGGAATTGTCTTGGTTGGATGTTCCTACCACTTGGGGCCAAGGGGGTTATGAGCACGCCCTCGGGCTTAATTGTGATGAATAGTTTTTCTAGCACCCTATCATGCATTTCTTTCCAATCCCCACCATGATTGGCTATTGGAAAAGAGTCTATAGATTGGATTCAAGTTTAAGTTGCTATTCATTATTTCATAAATGTTAATAGTTCATTTATTCTTAAGTTCAATATCTATTATACAATTTACTATGGAATATTATTTGTAAAACAATTTTATGTTGTGTAATTGTCCCTTAAGCCAAATTCAGACATACTCCAATTAGGGGACATTACAATTCAACTAGCTATCTAAAACTCTTCTTTTTCTACGAGGATCCCATGCTACAAAATACCTATGATGTGCTATATCTCCAAACAGCCACTTAAGCTATTAATCAAAACCCCAAGACTAGAGCCAGGTGCCAAAGATTTATTAGTCGCTGCACCCACAATGCCAATAAGATTAACCACTGCATGCCAAAAAGCACTACTTCTAGTGCAATGAGAACAAAACATTAGTGAAGATGATTCATTTTGCACGAGCCTCATTAGATTTTAACCTTCACCACCTTGCCACTAATAAAAACCTATTTAATTTTAATAACATTTGCTGACATTTTGGTAAGGGGAGCCACTAGTAGCCAAAAGGTATAAATAAAAACATTAAGGTGGCTTGAATTTTGAATAATGGCCTATTTCACCCCAAGCAAAAGGGTGAGCAGTGAGCACTATACAAGGAAGAGATGGGATCCTAATCAATACCACAATTAGCCAAAGAGTTTGCCACTGAATTAGCATTCCAATGACAATGAAAGAATTTGACTTCCTTAAATTGAGAGTTGAGGAAGAGGGCTTCCTCTTGAAATCTACCAAGTTGCTAATTGGGGCATGAGCTTGTCTTCAATGCATTGATAACAATAAGAGAATTACCTTCCATTAGAAGATGTTGAACACCAATAGACAAAGCTATTGCCATCCTTGCAACCACTTCTTATGCTACCAACTTTGTTATTTGTCTTGTAATTCAAAGATAATGAGTCGCCATATAGAAAACTACCATCTTTGTGAAGGACAATCCCTACCCCAACATTCTCTGGATTTCCTTGTGATGCCCCATCAAAATTTAGTTTGATGAATCCCCTAGAAGGGAAGGCTCCATTCCTCCTTTTTACCTTTTTACCTTTGAAACATGCTCCTTTGGTCATTAAGAATCACCTTACCATTTTCTGAATGATTATCTCTTAGCCCTTGAATGAGTTAACATAACTATTTAACATTATAATTGAATGTATATATATGGCATGGACACAAATATGTTCAAGAAAACATGCTTGGAACTCAAATTATGGCTATCAAAAGTGATGGAAAATACACAAAAAAATGTGTGAACACATACAAGAAAAACTGTAAGTATGAAAAATGAAAACAAGTCTTAGAAAAGAAGTAAAATAAATAGGTTAAAATTAATTTTGATCACAAAATGCCTAGATCAAACTAAAGTTTTTAGTGAATAGACATTAGACTCTATGTTCCATGGTATTTCCAAAACGGATGAAAAGAAATGTGGAGACACATTTTCAGGATGGCAGATGTTAAGATAAATCCTTTTTTTTTTAAGTTTTTATGGGAAGCTCCCTTTTTGAAGAGTGAAAGAAATGATAAGTTTCCTTTTATAGAAATTTATAAAACTACCTAAAACTAATGGGGATCCCTTTGAGCATGCAGAAATAGAACTAAAAACAAACCTATCCTTTTGTTCTCAGGCTAGGGAACAAGGCAATTCAGTGCTTCTGCACCATACAAGAAGCTTTTATGTTTTACAATTTACATCTTAAATGGAAAATCTATGACAGCTAGTAGATGTTCATTCCTTTTAGCTAAACATAGAAACTAAAATTCATGATTAATATGGTAGATTGGATAAACATATACATAAACTACTATGAATCAAATATGAAGGATTGCATACAAAGCTACAAGATTTCAACCGATAAAGACTGCAATACAAATCCTGCAATGATTATCAAATTGCATTCAACTCATAAAACATATAACAGTTAAAATCACAAGGACACTTAAATAGTCATCTTAGTTGCAAGTGGGCATAGCATTACCATTGAAAATCTAAATTCAAATGAAACTTATTTATAAGCATTTACGAAGTTTTCTCTGAGAAATAAGAAAAAAACTAAATAGAAATTCTATAGAATGAATAGTTTGCTCGGGCACAAGGCAAGCTTATTATACAATTTTTGTCCGTTAAATTCAATATAAATAAAAAATAGATTTCTGGTAAAGATAACTACAACCAAAACAGACTCTCTAGAAGGTCATTAAAAAAAATATCCTCAAATAAATTATCTAGGAACTGCTCTAGGATAGATGCTCCAAAAATAAATTTCTCAAAAAGCATGTATGGCTAAAAATAGCTACTTGGAGCACCCTTGGATGGCCCTGGTGCATCAACAGCAGTATTTGAATCTTGTGCTCTCTGAAATTTTGTCATTGAAATTCTAAACTTGAGATTCGTCAGGCTGCAGCATTGAATCCATCTGAATCATCTGCACATCATAGGTCAGACTGCTCTGTGTAACCAATGTGTCAATCTCCTTGGCTACCTCATCGTTTGCATCGTCAATGTTTTGGGCAATGGTGGGTAATCTGTCAATATTTTCATCCTGTTGAGCTTTCCTCAATGCATCCTTTACAAACCTCGGAAATCCAGACTGTACCTCATCCTTATCAATCTGAACACCATCTTACCAGAAAAAAGTATAGGAAATGGAGGTTACCAAGGAAGCTGCTTGTTGTCTACTTTCATCCAATTCGTCCTTTTGATCAGCCAATACAGTAATAGCTTCATCATAAGTCGGATCAAGAATCTAATTTTATATGACTAGTTGAAGTTTTATCAGCTCTAACACAGGCCACCACACCCATTTTAGTCAACTTCAAAGGTCAAAGAGCAACAAAAGATTAATTTTTTTCAATAAAATTCTCCTAATTTGGAACTCTACTCATCTTATTCTGCTCTAAATGTGAAATTTACCTGATTACAATCCTTGCTTTGGTTAACAGAGCATATAACCTCTCCAATAATTTTGGTCCCTGTTGGTAGAACGGTAGAACCTATCACTCCATCGATCAAGACTTTTCCCAGGTACAACCAGCTGATCTGTAGAATGCAAAACTTGTGTTACAAAACTTGTAGAAGTAGGTGTGGGCTTTAGGAGGTGAGCAATGAATTCCTTAAGTTGCTTATTTCATCTTTTAATCTTTCTTTGATTCTTTTTTTATGACATCAAGAAGACTCACATCCCCTTGACATGTCCTGGTTCCAAAACTAGTTTCAATCAATTGGAAATCTTTGAGTTCAATCTCATGAATAGCTTTCCCTTTAGGAGGAGCTGCAGTCTCCAAAAACCAAACTACCTTATGTGTTTTTCATCACCTTGGATTGCTTCTTTGGAGATTCTAGCTCTGATAAGGTAGAAGCAAGTGCACCAAAATCAACCTGATAAGAAGCATCAACCTTTCTCTTTCTAGTAGCCATATATTTTACCCATTATAGTGCTTCATTTTCTTGCTCTTTCCTTCTATGAGGGCTAGGGAAGTGTTGTACTCCAAATTAAAATTTTGCTACACTTAGGCATTTTTTTTGAAAAGTAAAGAGTCTTGTCAAACTTGTCAAAAAGGTAAAATTGGGGTTTGCATATCTTGCATGAGGGGCAAAAACTTGAAATTTTCAAAATCTGATGATCTGGGTTTGCTCAGAGCGACCAAGTCTACAAAACCCAGATCTCAGTTTTTTGGCCCTAAATTTTAGGAAAATTGTTATTTTTAGAAACTTTCTAAAAATAGGAACTTTTCTTGGTTTCTTTGAAGCGGATGTTGCAAAATTTTCTAAAAATAGAAAGTTTAGGCATTGGGGTTCAAACTGATTTTGATTGGTCGAAAATACTTCCTCATCAGGCTGGTGCAATTCAGAATCACAAAAGGATCAGTTTTCCCTAGTGGGTCTATTCTGCTTTTTTAATTTCGAAAGCATTTGGGAGCTTTGAAGCCATTAATGGAGGATTGCCAGGTGTCAGATTCAAACATTCGGATGGTGCATGCAAATCAAAGAATGGAGAAAGGAAGTTGTCAAAGTTGAAAAATGCAAAATTTTGGCTAACACTGGAGACTCTAGGCACCCCAGCTCAGTCTAGGTGCTTAAACCTTCATGCCTTGAAAATTTTCATCTCCGCAAGCAAGGCAAAGGCAAGTGTAATGTCCCCTTCGAGCATGATCTTTCCAGGTTGGCCGTTGGCCTATTCCGGGCAGTAGGCTACTCGGAAGGTGAAATTAGGGTTTCGTGTTTTGGAGGTTGCTATTGCTCGTGAATTGATGATTGAATGGCGGATTCTTTCTGGGTTTTCAGAGAGCTTCGCAGTGGTGTGTTTTTCTTGGCATTCCGAGCACCTTCAGGAATTTACTATTTTTAGTAAATTCTATTTCTGGCAGTGGTCCTGTCGTCTCGACATAGTTGGCTTTCCTCTTCAGTCGACTCAGTTGGTTTGTTCAATTTTGGCCTTGGGATGCATTTTCGGAGAGATAAGTTCATTTCATTTAAATAACATTATATTTTAATGTTATATTACCCCCTTGGCCTAATCTCTTAACTTAATGTTGTATTAAAAGGTGGTCTTTAAGGGGTGGCGCCTCATTGAGGTAATTTTATAATTATTAAGGTCAAATTAAAGCCTTAAGTTGGACGCCTATATTGAAGAGATGAATTTCATTAAAGTCAAAATTGAAGCCTTGAAGAAAGTGACGCCTTTTCTTGGAGGGAAAAGAATTAGGGTTTCTTGAAGCTTCTGGAAGGGTCTTCACAAATTATAAAAGGACATCTTGGGTCTTCACTTGGTTATCTTTTGTCTACAGGAATGTTATGCTGCCGGATTGGCTTTGGGATTGCTTCGAGGAATGTAAGCCTCCTAGCTTGGCATTGCTTCTTGCTTGAGAGATAGCGACTAGTGATGAGGTAGTTGTAGTTTGAGTGATTTGTAGTGAGATTTCTGCATTGTAGTCATTGTGTGGCTTTGTAGTTCAGTTTTATGCATATTAGTGAGATTCTGGAATTGCATATTCTTTACAACAGATTGTTGTTTTTATTCATAAGTCAAAAAATACAAAAAGAATCATTCTGGGCGTTGCATTAATCTCTTTGTCTGTGAGGGGCGACCCTTTTCCCTAAGTTGCAGATTTTTTAGTGAAGTCTTGAATTTTTAAAGGCAAATCGCCCTTCCTTGAGGGCCGTACCATTTGACTTGCCTTGAAATTCGTGCATAATTAATATGGGGTCTTTTGATTAGTTTTCAGTGCTCTATCTTGGTCGCCTTCATCATTAGGGTATATTGCATTTCGTTTCACGTCAATTGGATGAGTTGTGAGAGAGATATGATCATTTTAGTGTGGTGTTAGGTTGCTGGTTTACATTTTAAAGTGCAGATCTGTCTAAAACAGAATCTTCAGTTTGGTATTTGAGTGAAGTAAATGGTCTTGGCATTCTTGTTAAGCAAGGAGAATCCTCTTAATTGATGCACGCTAAATTGTTCTAATTCTATGCTCTTGGCAGGTGATTTCTCTTCATATTGTAAGCTGAACAGTAATACTATCAGCATTTCTCTAATCTTGCTTATCATGTTTTGTAATGATTACTTTACACTCTGAAGTTGCATTGTATTTCTTTATATCTCCGCCATATGGTCGCCTCATTTCCATACTGGATTGGGTAGCACATACTTGGTGTTGAGTTTGCTTTCAGCATATTAGATGGTAGGGATCCTCTGACCACATGCTCGTCGTTCTCCGACGCATTTCTTGGTTAGAGTTCTTGTATCAGCATTTCATTAAGATCCTCTGACCATATGCTCGCCATCACTTGGCGCCATTCTTGGTTAGAGTTCCTTCCCAGCTCTGCTTCTGCATTCAAATCCTCTGACCAGAGTTGCTCACACCTTGCCCACATCGGGATCCTGGTGTACATTCTGGTTAGAGTTGCTTCAACATCGTTTCTGGTTTAAAGCTAACCCTAACGACTGTGTATTGCTCTGCTTATTGTAATTGAAAATTTGAAAAAAATTGGCTCGGAATATTTCAGTGGTATCAGAGCCACGTATCCTGCCATCCTGTGAAACAAACCGTCTATGAGTGACAGAGAAAAGAGATACATAGCAAGGGAAGACAAGAAGGCTGCAAATCAGTTTCACCTCTATCAAGCTCCAGAAGGTCAGACTGCTTCAGAGGTTTTGAGGGCTCATTGGGAGTCTTCTCAAGAAACAGATATGGCAGAAGGTGAGAGGTCAGTCAGGGGTAACGAGAGGGTTACCAGCAACAGAGATGATAGTGGTAAGGGAAGAGAGAGATCGATAAGTCCGGGAAAGAGATTTGAAAGGAAGATGGATGCCTTAATGGATATGGTATCCCTCATGATGGGGAAAGTGGGCCAAAACACAATTCCACAAAGCAATTCAGGACATAGAGGAGAACACAGTGCCACCAACCAGCATGATGGACATCCTGCTCAGCCTGCTTCAAACAACACATACATTTCTTCCAGACCTTTCAAACCCACCTTCTTGGCACCAGTAAACACTCAACCTGATCCAGAAGAAAATACTTCATTTGTTGAACAGTTGAGACTCGTCCGTGCTGAGTATGATTCTCTACCTGATGAAATTAAGATAGATATGTATTATAATTATTTTATGGATCATAAAAGGAAGAATAGAGGACAAGGAAGACATTATGAACAAAGAAAAACAATAGTACATGGGGATTTGCATCAAGCTGTCAACAAGGTCATGCTTCCACATTTTGATGGGAGTGACAATAGCTCAGCCAGAGCTTGGATACAGAAGTTAGATAATTATCCAGCTCTTAGACCCATGGCGGAAGAGGAGGCGATTAAGTTCGCTACGCTACACCTAGATGGGGTGGCGCACGAGTGGTGGTACCATGGCCTAGTCACCTTGGGTCATCGGTCTATCACTACCTATGATGAGTTCACCAATAGGCTCATAGAGAGATTTGAGAAAAAAGATCCTGAAGTACATTTCAGAGAATTGGCACAACTTAGGCAATATGGCACAGTTGATGCCTACATAGTTGAGTTTCAGAGACTCTCAATGATGGTCACAGGAATCACTGAGAGGCGTTTGGTGATCCTATTCAGTGAAGGATTGATGGAGCCACTCAAGGGTTGGATTAAAGCTTTTGATCCACCCTCCCTACAGGAGGCAATGAAGAAAGCAAGAAAGATGGAGTGGGCTGCTCCTAAAGCAAAGTTTCAATCCAAGCCATCCTTTCTCAAAGGGGATAAAGGAAAAAGACCTCATCAAAGACCTCATTTAAGACCTCCTCATAGGGAGTTCAAACAGCATAACCCTCATGTCACAAGATTGGATCCAAAGACACTTAACGAACTCAGAAGAAAGGGGTTATGTTTCCGGTGTAGAGAAAAATGGTCTCAAGATCATGTTTGCCCAAAGGGAGTCAAATTTCATCAGATTGAGTACTATTCAGTTGGTGAAAGTAATTCTGATTTTTCAGACCAGCAGTCTGATTTTGATGATAGTGAAGTGGAAAGAGTTTCAGAAGAGTCTGAAGATGAAAAGGGAAGTGGAGGTACTTTGGCTCAACTCTCAAGCTTTCAAAAGAATGAATCCTTCAAAGTTTGAGGGATGATTAAGGGGCAGCGAATAGTTGCTTTGATTGACATCAGGGCAACACATAACTTCATTGATGAAGTTGTGGTGGCAAAGAAGGGGCTGCAAATAGAGGAGTTTGAAGGATTCAAGGTTATGGTTGCTGATGGGTTCCATATCTCATGCACCAAGAAGATCTCAAACATGACTATGCAATTGGGAAACTACGAAGTCAAGGACGACTTCTATGTAGTCAGCATTGGAGATACAGATGCGTTCTAGGCATTCAATGGCTGCGTTCACTTGGAGAGATCTCCTTAAATCTGCAAACCATGGAGCTCAAGTTTCAATCCGATGGGAAGAGGGTAGTACTAAGAGGAATGTCCAATGGGGGTCCTCGAATTGTGTCATTCAAGAGAATGGAAAGGCTGATTCATCATGATCAAGCTGAGTGGGTTGCAAAATGTATGATTCTTCCTGCTAGTCCGGTTGAAACTAAGAGAGACTATCCTCCTGATATTCAGTCTTTACTCACAAAGAAGAGTAAGGTATTTGCTGATTTACCTCCTGGACCACCTCCTGAACGGGGTTCGAAGCATGTCATAGAGCTCAAGGAAGGAGCTAAACCAGTTATTAGAACCCATATCTAATCTCAAGAAGGTGAGGGATAGATTTCGGAGAAAAATATTCAGAACTTGGAGATGGGTTTCATTCGTCTAAGTAAGAGTCCCTTCACCAAGAATTGTTCTTGTGAAGAAGAAGGGAGGTACCATGTGCATGTGGTGGATCCACCGCGGCTTTTGAATCAAAGCACAATAAAAAATTGATACCCCATTCTGTGGATAGATGAGCTCATTGATGAGCTACATGGGGCCAAGTTCTTTTTGAAGATCGATTTGAGGTCGGGCTACCACCAGATTAGGATGAGGGGATTAGATGTTGAGAAGACAGCCTTTAGATGTCACTATGGCCACTTCAAGTTTCTAGTCATGCCATTTGGGTTGACTAACGCTCCTGCTACCTTCCAATCTTGTATGAACAGAGTCTTTCAGAAGTAGTTGAGGAAGTTTGTATTGATCTTTTTTGATGACATTCTGATCTTCAGCAAGACATGGGAAGAAAATCTCAAGCACTTGGAGGAAGTGCTTAGCATCCTAGAACTGAGCTTACTTGCCAAAGAATCCAAATGTGAATTTGGAATGAAGGGGAGCTACTTTACCTTGGTCACATAATCAGTGCTGAAGGAGTGAAGGTTTATCCTGAAAAGATCAAGGTAGTTATTGATTGGCCACCTCCTAAGAACTTGACTCAATTGAAAGGGTTCTTGGGTCTTTGTGGATTTTACAAAAGATTTGTGAAAGGCTACTCACAGAATGTTGTTACTCTTACTGATCTCACAAAAAAAAGGGGCTTTTTGTTGGTCAGAAAAGGCTCAAACTACTTTTGATAAGTTTAAGAGGATCATGAGCTCTTGTCCGGTCCTGGCCATTCCAAATTTTTCCAAGCCTTTCGAGCTACAATGTGATGCATCTGGTGAAGGAGTTGGGGCTGTTTTGATGCAAGACAAAAATCCCATTGTGTTTGAAAGCAGAAAACTAAGAGGTGTTGAGAGGACCTATTCCATCTATGACAAGGAAATGCTTTCCATTATGCATGCATTAGCTAAGTTCAGACAGTATTTGGTGGGAAACAAATTCGTGGTCAAGACTGATCACAATAGTCTCAAACACTTCATGCATCAGAAGGATCTGAACGAGAGGCAACAAAAGTGGGTAAGTAAGCTTCAAGCTTACGATTTTGACATTGAGTATGTCAAAGGAAAAAATAATAGTGTGGTTGATGCTCTATCTAGGAGACCCCATTTGAGCTCATTGTGTGAGCTTACTGCTGATTGGAAGGACATGTTGCTTATTGATTATGCCAAAAATTAGTTTGCAACCAGCATCATTGAGGGTACTTTTCATGACGAAAGGTACAAGGTGATTGAAGGGCTGATACACTACAAGGGTAGAATCTTTTTGGTGGCTGATTCTAAGCTCAAAAAGAAGATTTTGTTGACATTTCATGAAATTTCGCTTGCTGGTCATCAAGGGTTCTTTAAGACATATAGGAAAATCTGGGAAATATTTTCTTGGAAAGGGTTGAAAGGGGAAGTTCAATGCTACATTCAGGAATGTCCCACTTGTCAAATGAACAAGAATGAGCATACTCTACCTGTTGGTCTGCTGCAACCTCTCCCTATTCCCAATCAAAAATGGGAAAGCATATCGATGGACTTCATCACGGGGTTGCCCAAGGTCCAAGGGAAGGACTGTATCTATGTTGTAGTGGATAGACTAACAAAATGTGCTCACTTCTTTGCCATTACCAGCTCTTTTTCAGCAGCCCAAGTTGCAGATCTATTTTTTCATGAGGTGTTTAGGTTACATGGGTTGCCAAAAAACATGGTGAGTGATAGGGACAGCAAGTTCCTAAGCACTTTTTGGCAAGAGGTCTTCAAAATGAGTGGTATTGTGCTTACTCCAAGCACTAGTTATCACCCCAAACAGATGGACAAACTGAAATAGTGAACAAGTGGTTGGAAGGCTATTTGAGAAACTATGTTTTAGAGCAGTAGAGAGCATGGGTGAAGTGGCTTCACATAGGCGAGTATTGTTATAATTCTTGTTTTCACATGTCCATAAGGATGTCACCTTTCATGGCTCTTTATGGTTATGAAGCTCCTAGCTTTGTTGATTTGGTGTTTGGTGATAGCAAAGCCCCTCAAGCCAAGGATTTGTTGCAGTAGAGTCAAGATATCATGAAATCATTGAAGAACAATCTTCAGAATGCACAGAATCAGCAAAAGATATATGCTGATCAGCGGCATGTTGAGCACTCTTTTGAGGTTGGAGATATGGTTTATCTCTGACTACAGCCTTACAGATAGTCTACTCTTAAGAAGAGTGGAGCTGAGAAGCTCAAACCTCATTTCTATGGGCCGTTCAAGGTTATCTGAAAGGTGGGAGCATTAGCCTATGAGTTGGAGCTGCCTTCGAATAGCAGAGTACATAATGTCTTCCACGTGTCTCGCCTCAAGAAGGCACTTGGACACAATGTTGTTGCTTCATCACAATTACCATCTTTGGATGAAGGACAGTTGGTTTTGATTCCAGAGGAGATTCTTGATTCTAGAGAATACTTGGTGAAATGGAAAAACTTGCCAATGGAGGATGCGACTTGGGAGAATGATGAGATTCTAATGCATCTAGGGTTGCGATTGCTTGAGGACAAGCAATCTTGGGGAGGGCAGACTATAATGTCCCCTTCTTGAGCATGATCTTTCCAGTTGACCTTTGGCCTATTCAGGAGACCCGTAGGCTACTCGGAAGGTGAAGATTAGGGTTTTGTGTTTTGGAGGTTGCTATTGCTCGTGAATTGATGATTGGATGGCACATTCTTTCTGGGTTTTCAGAGAGCTTTGCAGTGGTGTGTTTTTCTTGGCATTCCGAGCACCTTCAGGAATGTACTATTTTTAGTAAATTCTATTTCTAGCAGTGGTCCTATCGTCTTGGCACAGTTGGCTTTCCTCTTCAGTCAACTCAGTTGGTTTGTTCAATTTTGGCCTTGGGATGCATTTTTGGAGAGATAAGTTCATTTCATTTAAATAACATTATATTTTAATGTTATATTACTCCTTGGCCTAATCTCTTAACTTAATGTTGTATTGAAAGGTGGTCTTCAAGGGGTGGCGCCTCATTGAGGTAATTTTATAATTATTAAGGTCAAATTAAAGCCTTAAGTTGGATGCCTATATTGAAGAGATGAATTTCATTAAAGTCAAAATTGAAGCCTTGAAGAAAGTGGCGCCTATTCTTGGAGGGAAAGGAATTAGGATTTCTTGAAGCTTCTGGAAGGGTCTTCACAAATTATAAAAGGGCATCTTGGGTCTTCACTTGGTTATCTTTTGTCTACAGGAATGTTATGCTGCCGGATTGGCTATGGGATTGCTTCGAGGAATGTAAGCCTCCTAGCTTGGCATTGCTTCTTGGTTGAGATATAGCGACTAGTGATGAAGTAGATGTACTTGAGTGATTTATCATGAGATTTCTGCATTTTAGTCTTTGTGTGGCTTTGTAATTCAACTTTATGCATATTAGTGAGATTCTGGAATTGCATATTCATTATAGCAGATTGTTGTTTTTAATCACAAGTCAAAAAATACAAAAAGATTCATTCTGGGTA